>CBVK0100355764.1:0-16051 GCA_900067695.1 Picea abies
CGCTCTTCCGATCTCACAGTGGTATCAGAGCACAGAAAGGTTCTTTGCTTTCTATAGCAGAGAAGAGAATTCTCCATGCCGCCTAGGAGAAGGGACATGCAATCACCCGATCCATAGGATAGGGAAATGCCGAGAAGAAGAGACAGACAAATGGCAGATATAGCCATGGAGAGAGAAATGTGTGATCTCTGAGCTAGACTCGAAGACATGGAGATAGCGCAAAGACACACAGTCAGTGCGGGGGATCTAAGTGATTCCGAAAGCGAAGCTGAGGCTGAACGAGAAGAAGAATTTGCAGCCGAAGATGCATCAAACGAGCGTTTGATCAAAGCTATTGCCAGGATGGGTGCAAGAGCAAAGATGGACATTCTAGTTTATGAGGGAAACTTGGATGCAGGGGAGCTTCTAGACTGGATTAGAGCCCTAGACACATACTTTGACTACGAAGATGTTAAGGAAGACAAGAAAGTCAAGCATGATGTAACAAGACTGAAAGGACATGCAACATTGTGGTGGGATGAACTACAAGCTGAAAAATGTTGCAAGGACAAGCAGAAGATCAAGAGCTGGGATAGAATGATTACGAAGATGAAGGAGAAATTCATCTCGAGGGATTATCAAATTACTCTGTTAAGGAGAATGCAAAACCTGAGACAGAAGCTGATGACAGTAAAGGAATACACTGAGGAGTTCTATAAACTGAACATCAGGGCAGGTCATCGGGAGAGCGATAATGAAAAGGTAGCTAGATATCTGAATGGCCTGAGATATGATAGATGAGCATGGTAACCATCCGAATGGTGGAAGATGCTTATCAGATGGCTCTGAAAGCGGAAGAGATGTTGAGCCGAAAGCAGAGTCAAAGAGGCAGAGGCAGGAGTTAGCCCAAAGGCAAATCAGTTGCCTAGGACAAATATCAGAAGCCCAAGGAGGACTGGAAGAAACCTCAGGGTAAAATTGAGAGAGGTGGGACCTCACATAGAGGACCATATGTTGAACAAAGAGGGCAGCATAATGAGCAGAGAGGAGATTATGCTGACAACAACACTTTTCCTCGAACCAGAGGTAGAAGAAGAGGAAGAGGTGGAGTAATCACATGCTTCACATGCGGGAAAAATGGGCACAAGTCTTATAAGTGTCCAGATAAAAAGAAAGAGATTGGAGAAGCTCACATCACCGAGGCACAGAGGCGGGATGTTGAGGCAGAAGACACTGAAGGCGGAAGATCTCTCATGATGCGAAAAGTCCTTTTGACACCCGAGAAGGAGGTGGAGAATTCAGTCCAAAGGACCAGACTTTTCAGGACTGCTTGTAAGACCAAGGACAGGGTATGCAAGGTCATCGTAGACAGTGGTAGCACGGATAATCTCGTATCTACAGAGATGGTAGAGAAGTTGTAGCTAGAGACGACTGATCATCCAAGCCCATACAGAGTTTCGTGGCTACATAAAGGACACTAGATAACAGTCACTAAACAATGTTTGGTTGAATTTAAGATAGGAGGATATAATGATAAGATCTTGTGTGATGTCATTTCTATGGATGTTTTTCATCTATTGCTAGGTAGACCATGGCAATATGATAGGAATGTGATTCATGATGGGAGAATAAACACATACACCCTGGAGAAGAATGGGAGGACATACATGTTTCTTCCGATAAAGGATAAGGAGGTGAAACCGGAAGTAAGCAACACAGTACTTCTCATGAGTGGGAAGGAACTTCTTACAGAGGTGAAGAAGAAGGAGGATCCATAGTTTATTGTGGTCAGAAAACCGAAGATTGTTCTGACTAGCACAAGAGTGGACGATTTTCTAGAAGAAGTTCAGGAACTACTGGAAGAGTTTGCTAACATCATAGTGGACGAACTACCTCATTCATTGCCACCGATCATAAGTGTGAGTCATCATATTGATCTCATACTAGGAGCCAATTTTCCAAATAAATCCGCGTACAGATTAACGCCACAAGAGAATGAAGAGGTTAAGAGGCAAGTCTAGGATTTGATGGACAAAGGTTTGGTTAGAGAAAGCTTGAGTCCGTGTGTTGTTCCAATAGTACTAAGTCCGAACAAAGACGGAGGCTAGAGGATGTGTACTGATTCAAGAGCCATTAATAAGATAACCATCAGGTACAGATTTCCATTGCCGAGGATGGATGATCTGATGGATTTCTTAAATGGAGCAAAGTATTTTTCAAAGATTGATTTGAAAAGCGGTTATCACCAAATCTGCATGAGAGAAGGTGATGAATGGAAGACAACATTCAAAACCAACGAGGGGTTGTATGAATGGCTTGTTATGCCGTTTGGTTTAACAAATGCACCAAGTACCTTCATGAGGTTGATGAACGAAGTCCTGAGGGAGTTCATCGGGAAATTTGTCATTGTGTACCTGGATGACATACTGATTTATAGTAAAACAACAGTGGAACATCTGAAGCATTTGGCTATAGTGATGCAGAAATTGCAGCAGGAGAAGCTGTTGATAAACATGAAGAAGTCCTCATTCATGAAGACCGAGCTCATTTATTTGGGATTTGTTATTTTGGCAAATGAGTTGAGGATGGATCCAGATAAGGTGGAAGTGATCAAGAATTGGCCATCACTGAAAAATATTTTTGAGGTGAGAAGTTTTCATGGATTGGCTAGTTTCTACCGAAAGTTCATCAGGAATTTCAGTGGAATTAGCGCAGTAATGATGGATACAGTCAAGAAAAGACACAAGTCTTTTCACTGGACAGAAGAGGCTGAAAAGAGTTTTAATCTATTGAAGAGGAAGATTACAGAACAACCAGTTCTGGCGTTGCTGGATTTTCGAAAGACATTTCAGGTGAAATGCGATGCAAGCGGATTTGCAATCGGGGCAGTCTTGAGTCAAGAAGATAGGCCGATAGGATATTTCAGCGAGAAGATGAATGAAGCGAAAGTGAAGTACTCCACGTATGATAAGGAGTTTTATGCTATTATACAGGCATTGAAGAAATGGAGGCATTACTTGATCCCGAAAGAGTTTGTCTTGTACAGTGACAATCACGCACTGTAGTTTGTGACTCAATAGGAGAAGTTGAATCAGAAACATGTCAAATGGGTTGAGTATCTGCAAAATTTCACTTTTGTGATTAAACATATTTCTGGTACTGCTAACAAAGTTGTTGATTCTTTGAGCAAGAAGTGTTTGCTGTTGCAGGAGTTTCGAGTCAAAACATTGGGTTTTGATGATCTCAAGGACATGTACACAGATGATCCAGATTTTAAGGAAGCGTATGAAGCGGCTGAGAATCCAATTCTCAGAGACAGAAGCCCTTGGACAGACTATATGATCCAAGAAGGATTATTGTTTAGAGGCAATCAACTATGTATTCCGAAATGCTCCATGAGGGAGAACTTGCTGAAGGAGAAACACAATGGAGGATCGGCAGGGCACTTTGGTCACAACAAGACGTTCGTAAAATTGAATGAGTCATATTTTTGGCTGAAAATGTGAGCAGATGTCAAGAGATTCGTAGACAGATGCAGAATTTGCCAGCGTTCGAAGGGAAGGAAGTAGAATGCAGAGTTCTATCAACCATTGCCCATACCAGAAAGCCCGTGGGATGCGATTAGCATGGATTTTGTATTGGGGTTTCCAAGGACACAAAGAGGTGTTGATTCAATCTTTGTGGTAGTGGATAGATTTTCCAAAATGGCACACTTCATTCCATGTCAGAAAACCAGTGACGCAACTCACATTGCGAACCTGTTTTTCAAAGAGGTCATTCGACTTCATGGGTTGCCGAGAAGTATAGTTTCGGATCAAGATACGAAATTCATAGGGCATTTTTGGAGGACCTTATGGAAGAAACTGGGAATTAATTTGTCTTTTAGTTTGGCTTATCATCCTCAGATAGATGGATAGATAGAGGTGGTCAACAGAAGTCTAAGAGACTTGCTAAGAAGCTTGGTGACAGAGCACCACAGCCAGTGGGACAATATATTACCACAGGCAGAATTTGTGAATAATGACTCAATGAATAGGAGCACAGGACAGAGTCCATTTCAGGTTGTCTATGGCATACAACCGAGAGAAATTTCTGAGTTGAGGAATTCAGAATAGACTGCAACTAGGAGCACTAGTGCAGAAGAATTCGCTGAGGCGATGAAAGAACTTCATAGTCAGGTGAAGCAGCGACTGCAAAATTCAAGCCAGGAGTATAAGCGCAGAGCTGATCAACATAAGAGACAACTTCAGTTCGAGGTTGGTGATCTGGTTTTGGCACATTTGAGGAAAGAAAGGTTCCCGAGGGGAACATATAATAAGTTGAAGATGAAGAAAATCGGACCATGCAGGGTCTTGAAGAAATTTGGGGCGAATGCTTATGAGATTGAATTACCCGATGGGATCAAAATTTCTCTGACATTCAATATCTCAGATTTATACCCATACAAAGATGGGGAGATGGAGACTAGAGATAAGCAGCCAGTGATCCAGTGGGCGAAGTAGATGCCAGTTGCAGATAAGCCACATATGGAATGCATATTGGAAAAGAGGGTTGGTAAGAATACCAGGAGGAAAGAATACTTTGAGTATCTGGTCAAGTGGAAGGACCATCCAGTTGAAGATGCCAGCTGGGAGAACAAAGCAGAGATACAGAGGCATGGACATACCATGCAGAAGCTCATGGACAGGAGCCCATGAAAGTTTTCAAGCGAGGGAGTATGATGCAGGAGCATCTCCCACATCAAGCGAGCCAACGCGGAAGCAATCAGACAGCTGGACAAGCGCAAGCACAAATTTTGAAAATTGCCTTGAAGTTGTTGCACCATCTTAAATGAGCCATTAAGATGAGATGCACTTGTATTATGTAATCGGACCTTGAGCCTTTAGCTCTCGTCCTTAGTAGGTAGGAGGCGTTTAAGGTAGTTAATGTAAGGTAGATAGAATTAAATTCTAGATTAGACTGTTTGAGAGCGCAAGAGGGAAAAGTGATATAGACACCCTCATTGTGCATTGTAACATTATTGAAGATTATGAACATTGAGAAGAGGATCATGTAGAGAGCTGTGTAAGAACACCCATGTACAGACATTTGGATTAATAGGAAGAGATTGATTCAAATTCATGGTTTTGTGTTGTTCTTTGTGTATTGATGATGAATGATATGCTCTTGAATGTTTTCTTTCCTTTTGTACATTTGCTTTATGTGCTGTGTATATGATTTCATATTTGAATTGAAGTCTGGAAGGGAAAGGGAATGAATTTCAATTGTTTCTCTATCTGAGCCAAGGATTCCTGCAAGGAGTGCAGTTGAAGTGTCCGCAAGGAGTGCATTGACAGAGGGTTCAGATAGAGATAGTTTTTGTTCTCATTCATTTAGAAGAGAAGACAGGCACAGGATTCGTGCAAGGAGTGTGCAGGCCAAGGGAAGTTTCATAGTTGCGAACCTGAGTAGAGCGTTGAAGGATTGTTGCTGCAGGAGTGCGCAGGGTCAAAGGAATCTCAACACTTAGACGTGTTTGAGGGTTGCCGCAAGGAGTGCGTGCAAGGGTCTCCTATAAAATCTCAGGAAGGGTAAGGCCCTCAAATCCGTTAAAGGGAAGCGCAGAGAAGCTGTGACTGGGAATTTGTAAGAAACGTCACAAGTTTTCACACAGGTGGACGAGTTCTGCGGAGGAACACGTAGTTATTTCGCAGATTTCTCAAAGGAGGAACAGACGATCGGTATTCTTCGAGGAGAATTCACGACATCCCATGAGCCGTTAGATCTCACAAAGGTGCAGGGGAGATACTGTAGGTATTCCCGAGAGGTTCAACACTCAGGAGGGGCAGAGTAGTTGATCCGAGCCACAAGGACCGTTGGATTTGCGCATGGGATCGTGTATCGAGGTTTCGTAAGTTGAAGCTCATAAATTTGGAAACATGAATCGCAAAATCGTGAAACGCGATATCCCAATAGGCTAAAGGATAGTGTGGGCCACAAGGGTGAGTAGGGAACAGGTGGCACATCTTATTGGAGTTTCATGGTGAGAAAGCCCGAAACATATGCATTAGGATTCACGATATTGCGAACTCCAAAATGCCGATGGAGTGAAGAGATCGTTGAAAAGTCAACTCGTAAGTGTATTGGAGTTTCGACGTATCGGGACTCAGGAGTCAGAGAACCAAGTTGCTCAACATCGCGAGTGTTGAAATCACGACATAAGAAGTCCCGATAGGGTAGAGGGAAAGAGGTCAGCGTTGACTTGTATCGGGTTTCGGGGACTCGTGGAACATACGCTCGACCTTTGGATTCATGAAATTGTGAAGTCCAATCTCCCGATTTATAAAGGAAAGGGGATCCCACGAGAGTTACTGTGGGTACAGATTTCCCGATAGGGAAACAAAATAACCTTAGAGTTCTTCGGGCCAGTAGGGAAGAGAAGATCCTGTGAGTCGACGTGGAGGACCTTCCAGCCTGCGGGTGTGACGGGAGGGCGTGCGACATCAGTTTATATATTATTAGTAGCCACCTTCTAATACTACTTAGTAGGAGTGGATATTACTTATAGTTATTACAACTATGAGATGACCTATATTGTAAAGTATAATGTGGAACATATAATAAGTGATAGTTTGTACAATTATGAGATGATATACATTATTAGTAGCCACCTTTTAATACTACTTAGTAGAAGTGGATATTGCTTATAGTTACTACAACTATGAGATGACCTATATTTCTATATTGTAAAGCATAATGTGGAACATATAATAAGTGATAGTTTGTACAACTATGAGATGACCTATATTTTAGAAAGGAAGACCCATAAAATATGTGGATAATGATCTTTTAGATTTCTTTCAAAAATTTAAAACAATATTATGAAGAACTTGAAAACCTGCATATTATGATTCATATGAACAATATTAATAGCTAAATAAAAAATAGGAAGAGCTATCGATATCCATCCTATTATTCAGCATTGAATATTATTACTGCAAGTGAAATATCAACCACCTAATCTAAAAACTATTTATATCTGATAACTCATACAAGTAGTATACACTACTTACAATAGCCTTCAATGCTACTTATCAAAATGGATATTGCTAATCCATGAGAAAGAAAATGCTATAGCCCACGATGTCAAACATATAATTGAAAATGTATATATGGATATTGCTAATCCATGAGAAGGAAAATGCTATAGTCCATGATGTCAAACATATAATTGAAAATGTATGTTTTTTTTCTTGTTAGATTATCAAATACTATTTAGATCATGATGACAAACATATAATTGAAAATATATGTTTTTTTCTTATTGGATTATCAAACACTATTTAGATATGAAAGCCTATATACTACTTGCAGCCTTCAATACTACTTAGAAAAGTAAATATTGCTAATCATCTTCAATGTTACTTAGCAAAGTGGATATTACTAATCGATGGAAAGGGGAATGATATAGTCCATGATGTCGAACATATAACTGAAAATGTATGTTTTTTTCCTTGATGGATTATCAAATATAGAAGGGCTTATTGTTGTCGTTATGTTAGTGCAGAAAATCCAAATCAGATAAATAAATACACGGTGCCAAGGACGATGTTATGTTTCTGGTGGCGCTGGCATGGGTAGGCAAGGAGGTTGCTTATAAAGGGTACCTTCCAAGTTGTTTATTAATTAACTAAATTGGTTTAGTTTATATTTTTTAAATGATTAAAAGAAAATTAATCTGATTCATTTGTCTAAATTATGATTTTGACAGTCTGGTTTAGAGATTCTGACTCACAATTTTGTCTAAATTATGATTTTGGTTTCGATATTTTGACTCACAATTTTGATCGGATAGAAGTTGCAGTTTTGTTATTACTGTCATTTCAACTACTGTACTGAATTTGGATCAAAATCGTGTCCCAAAAACTCAACAAAATGATTTAATAAATGATTTGCAAACGCAGGTTTCCTCGTCCACTAGGACCTCCTCCATTCTTAGAGACAGGCACTCGGGGCCTTCCTCTTGATCAGAAGTGCCCTTGACACCAGAGGTTTCCTCTAACCAGTCATCGATGTGGATGGCCTTCCTAGATTCCATGTCATCTTGGTTGTCAACCAGCCTAATGAAGTCATCGACTCACTCATAAATGTTAAACGTAGCTGTTTTTTTACTTTAGAAATTGTTAAAATTGTAGATTTGAGTTCTTGGGACTGTGAAATGAGTTTTAAATGGTGTTGAATCTATTTGTGTTTTCAAAAAAGCAATTTAAACAACAGAAAATTGGCATTTCATAAAAAAAATTGTACAACCTGATTCAGGTGATGGTTGCCAGAAAAAAACAAAAGGTAAATAGTTTAGATTAATATGTATTCTAAATGGCTATTAATAAGCATCATGTTACACAACATTTAAAACATTTAATGCTCTCTATGTTGGGTTTTACATTGTTTAATCTAAAGTTATTTAGATTCAAAGGTGTAAAACCCATCATATGTATTAGTAAAAACTATAGCCGAGGCTAATAGGGAATTACAAAAATTACTGGTTTTGGATTTCAAGCAAAATTGTCAGCTCAGTATTTGCCAAATACATAAAATACTTATGTCCACAAAAACTTCATCCTGATATTTCTTACATGAGTAAACTTTGACAAATTGTTGACACAATAAAAGATACAAATATTGCATGACTAAGTTGGATTAATGGCCCAACTTCATGTCATCATTGGCTTTGCTATTGAAGGAGAGTTTTTCTTCTTAAATATTGTTGTCCAAGCTTCCTTTGTCTTTAATGAGATCCTTGGTATTCCTACCATTCCTGATTTGTCTTGATCTAGGGGTTCTATTTTTTCTTGTATCTCGTCTTCTTTAGCTTGATCTACGTAGCTTGCCTTAGGGAGTTTTGCATCCTGAATCGGATTTGTGTGAAAAGTAGGTTCCTCTTCCACTGAACCTTATTAAGTCAAATTTTTCTGAGATGGAGGGTCTTCTTTTGAAGGAGTATTCCTAGTTTTCTATGAATCCATTGATGTGTCCCTAGTTTCCTCTGTATCCACTTTTGTCTCTTCCATGGGAGGATCCAATTTAGGTGGATCTTCCTTGGTAATTAATTGATGTTCTTTCTTGGCTTCAACCCACAAGTTGGTTTTCGTTGATGCTTCTTAACTTTCCTTAGCCCTTTTGGGCGATTTTCTGCTAAATGCCTTGTTTCAAAGCAAGACCTACCAAGGAAAGAAACATGTTCATAATCAAGATTTTGTGTCCAGAAGTAGTTTTCACCTTTCATAATTATTTATGCTTAAAACCCTTTGCTAAAGTTCATTTTCATACATATGCAAGCATCTGTAGTGGTGCTCTGTTTCTTTGTTTCAGATCTTCTATAATAGTATCTTCCAAGGGCTTTTCCAATCGCTTAAAGAGAGTCATAACCCAAAAAATGCAAAGCAAGATTTGGAATTTTGACCTACATAGGAGCCCAGGAAAGAGAATCTATCAATGGGTCGAAGGAAGGAATCCAAGGTTTCATATATAGTGTGGATTTTCGCTAGAACCAAGGTCCAAAGTTTAAAATCAAATCCCTGTCTTCGGCAAGATAAAGCTCAACTATCAAGAATCCCTTTACACAGGGGTACAAATAAAATCCTCCTCTTTTAAGTAAGGTTTCCAGGAGTCTGAAATCCATTTGTGTAAATCTACTAAACTAGACCAAAGACTGTTGAAACAAAAAAAACACCATTGGTATGGTGAAGGCCACTTAGACTACAACATCTTTCACTCTGGGAATAGTTATGGCTGGAGCAACCAGAAGATGAGGAGAATGTGATCCATTCTTCAAAATATTGCTAAAAGAATATTTACTTGGATTACCATTTGAAGGAAGAGAACCAAATCTGAATCCATTGTCTATATTGGCTCCAACATACTACCCAAGACTAGATTCCACATGAGAACCAGGTGCACTAGAGGAGGAAGGCATTGTTGAAGCAGAATGAGTCATTGCCTTGCCAGAAACAGAGACAACGGGCTTCAGAACCACTGCCACCAAGGAAGAGAGAATAAAAAATCAAAGCCTAGAGAGGAAATAATGGTTGTGTTAGGCCATATCAAGCTAAGGAGAAGCATGTACTCACTGCTAGGGAAGAACCCTAGCCATTGTCTTCTGTTATAGTCACTTGGGGTCCATTACAATTTTTTTTTGTTGAATGTATAATTTTACGAATCTTGTTCGTTGCACAGGGGCTTCACCTTGTTGACCAATATCTTATCGTGTTCATTCATAAAGAGGAGTTTAAAATTGTGAAAAATAAATTCAATATGTTGTATGTATTGGGGAGAGGGGGAGGTGGTGTAGGGTATTTGGGGGTACAAAAATGAGTATCTAGTGAAAATAGAAGTTTTTTCATTGAAATATGTATTGAGAGAGGGGTTTAATAAAAGGATTTTGGGAGGTATTTATTAATATCTAGTAAAATTAGGGGTATTCTTTAATATCTCATGAATGCAGTTGTTATGTCAAAGGCTCACTGAGTGAAGACCTTGTGTTTCCTTGAATGTATAATCTGACCTAAGAGTTAATCACATGCATTTTTTTCAGAAATTGAATGGAAATTACATTGATCATGTACATATTTCACTTACATATTTAATGTTACATATATAATAGACATTCCATTTATGCCTCAATGAAAAATAATCTTCAATCTTACATTTTTTCATTTTCTTCTTTTTAACCTTAAACCACTCCCCTCGAAAAGGTTTCGTGGTGACTAACTATAAAATAGAATTTGTATGGACTACCATTTATTTATTGGAATCAAAGTTGTCAAATTCATCAAGTCTCTTCATTCCTCCTAGTCCAACTTCATTTACAACTACCACCGTTGAGGAGGAAGTCTTGGTATTCTTGTCTTTTTCTCTATCCTTCAAGGGAAAATTTGATTCCTCAATTTTCACTTCTATACATGCATTGGTATCCTTCTCTGAAACTATTGTTTGTTGATTTTTTGCATTTTAGCCATCTTCATCATCTCAGTATGGTTGTCACATAATTTTCATATTTTTGGTTTTGGTTTATATAATTTGTTCATTTTTTACTGAGCACATGCTTAGGGACAAGAATTATGAAGATGTCACATTTGTTGGTAGATCCAACACCGAAAAGTCATATTCTCATAATCCAAAACTTGAGCCCATCCAAGATTTTCCCTTTGTATTATGATCTTTTCTAAGAGACTATGTCTAATGTCAATTTCAACACATTTGAGCATATGTGAAAAAGGATAACTTAATCTACTCAACATATTTTTTTAAGTTAACCAAGTTATTCCTCATATCTTCAAAAATTGATAAATGCCAAAAATGTAGTGGTAAATTTGGAGGAAAACCAAAATTGTCATTTTGGTGAGACGTAGTGGTAGAGTTGAAATCTAGGAACCATGGAGTAACAAAAATACCCTCTCTTCCCTAGAACCAAGGACCCTCGTAAAAAAAATTTGATAATCAACTAGGTTTGAAAACTCAACAATAAATAAACCTTGGAGGATAGATATACCTCTTAGTATTTTTTTTGGTCAAATAGATGCACTAGTACAAGTCTGATGTAGAAGGCCAAAAACCATTGAATATGTAAATTACCACAGAGGATTCATAAAATGAGAGTAGATTTGTGACCTGTGGCTTGGAGACCTATAGCATTAGATCCTCTTAATATTTCTCCACTATATACACACTAGGAGGAAGAGGGTTTGAAATAGTTGAAGTAGAGGATTTTTTTAGACTGCATCCTTCAAAGAAATGGGTTTTTAGGTGGAAGGCACTCCACTACCCACTACTCCTATCGAAAGCACAAAAACAAAGTGATAGATGTGTCTTTTCATTTGATGTAGTCAAAAAATAGATAATGGTGACTCATCAAGTTTTTTACCTTCAAACATAAGTCATTGTTGGCCCATAAAGATCCCTTCCATGCGCTCAAGTTCATGCTTATATTTACCATGTAATCAACTGAGTTCACCCACGAGTTTAAGGTTTTCCTTATGAGAGACTTGAACTTCATTTGAAAGGTTTATTTGATAATATAACCCTTTCATATTAAGGCTTCCCCATTAGTTTTATTAATATCAAGTGTTTTGTTAAACACTTGGTGGGCATATTTGTGATGAGAGAGAAGATGGTACTCATGCTACTCAAAAGAAAGTTTGATCAACGCAAGCCTCATGAATACCTTTCAAGCTTTGGTAATATATTGCATGTACCATTCATCTTATCCCCAATAGAATGTCATCCCATTATCAATAAAAAAATTCATACCCCTCATAATGGAATTTATGGGAATCGTAGAATAGGACAACCTCGTTGAGTCTTCCTCCATTGTTGTCTTTAATTATTCCTTCTTTGGCTTGGGAAAATTGTAAAAATGAGCTTGGGATGTTTCCTTTTTTCAAGCATGGTGTTGGTGATGGTTTGTGCATCCCATGAGAGGGAAAAGGATAGGGTGTCCAACACTCTATCTAAGTCATTAGACATCTTAAATTCAAGAAACAATGTCCCTAGGATCAAAAGAAATATTTCTATGGTCCCTTAGATCCATTAGGCTAGTTGTCAATTGACTAAATAAAGGATTCAATGTCATTCTTAGATTCCACTTGTTTACGACAGTCAATGTATCTCAATCCTATGCTAGCTATTCAAAAATCAACATCTGATTTATTTCATTAGAACTCCAATTTCCTAGTTATTTTTCATTGATGGTAATTGGCATTTTACATTTACATCATGAGAGTTTGCAAGGTTTGATGACTAGCCATTTTTAAAAATCCAAATCCAAGTTGTTGATGAAGGGTAAATCTGAAAGCAAATCATCTCACATAATGTGTCCCACACTTCCATAATTGAGTGAAGAATGACACTTTCTATAAGCACAATAATGCTCGTTGGGATTTGAACCTAGGTCATTGTTATGGACAATCCCTCGAATTCACTCTTAGAACACATCACAATATATTGTTTATTGATGAGAATTACCATATTGTTTTAACTTGGAAAATTCAATCTTCACTGGAAGAGTTTCCATGGTTTGATATTGTAAATGATTGCTCATTTAAAAAAGAGTGGGCTTATAATTGAGAGGTAAAAACTTGTCAAAGAACCAATTCCAAATGAGAACATAGACACAAAACTTTCTTAATGCATTTTCCTTATTCCTATCCCAAATGCTACTACCAAATTTGATGAGAAAAGCATGGTAATCTAGGGGCCCATTCAAATATTATGCTATCTCATAAATGGTCTTGAACTAAGTTCTAGTGCATTTTTTATGCCCTTCCCTTTCATTTTTTTCAATTTTGATGGTTGGGACCCTATTAGAGGGCCCCACCTACCAAAATTGTAGAAACCAAAATATCTTTCTCACAGACGAAAGTTTTCCCAAAACGGAGTTCATATGCAAAAGATATAGTCCTAGCCCATGGGAAGTTGATATTCCAATTAAGTTATTTTGAGCCCCCTTCCTTTCAATTAGGGTTATGTAATATTTGGTTATTTTTCTCTTATGGTTTCTACAATTATGATAAAATCTAGTTTCAACATCTTGCTATGGGATTTTTACAAATCAATGTAGAAAAACATATCTTCTTAGAGATGGCCACAACCACTCTAGCCATTGTATATGCACAATGTTTCTCACCATGCTTTGAGTAATAGAATTTGGTTTTCATGGTATATTGTGTTCTTTCTATGATATCGTGTGTTATTTATACAATATTTTGTGTTCTTTCATTTCATTCTCAATCTAATCTAGATCAATGGTATTAGAGAAACTTCCTCTTTGTTGTTTTTAGTGCATGCCCCCCACATGGAAAGGGTATAGAAATTTGGGCCTCAAGCTACATAATCCTTCATATCACCTTCTTACCTAACCCAAGTGGCCTCATATGGAAGATGAAAATAAAATGAAAAAACATGTGATCCTATCAAGTTGTTGCTCCAACAACCCTTGCAATACAGAGGAATTCAATTATGAATCATTACACCCAAATTATTTGATAACTCCCAATAGTGATCAAGGCACCTTTGAAAATTGAAATGACACCCTTCAAGGTATAATCTTGTTTTGACATCCCTCTATTAGAAGGAAAAATAAATGGAAAAGTTTTGGAGATATGGTTAGACCATTTAGAGGGTTATTTCTCTACTCATTAATTTTGCAAGAATGAGAATATTACCTTCACACTCTTGAAATTTATCCCCATGTCAAATATTGGTGGGATTATCACTATGAGAAAATTTTGATGGTTGTGAAGAGACATAACCTGCTTGGGGGGGGTATGCCCTCAAGGAGGAGAATTACCTTATTGGAAACTATGATGTCTAGTGTATGATATGGATAACTTTGCACCATGGTAAGGACCACACTTCACTTGAATAAACAAATGTTTTCCATACCTCACATTAAAAGCTAGATATCCACAAACCTGAGCAACACATGGTTGTCGAATATTGTAATAACCTACACAAATACATTGAAATAGAAATAAGTAGACTAGTTGGTGGAACAATATAGAGACATATTCACTTTACTTATTAACATACCTCTACATTATTAGGTAAAGTGTGGAATTTCTTTCACACATACCACCCCTCTTCTCAATGGCTCTATGTGCAAAGGATCCATTTTGGACAATTATGAGAAGAAGTTATAAATTCAAGAGCTAATACAAAAGGACCACTACATTGAGATCCTTACCTTGAGAAACATGATTGTATTTTCCAAAATAAGTATGGGACATGGAAACTCCATATTGACTATAGATCCTTGAGGAAAATCATAATCAAGAATATATTCCCCATCCTTTGAATTGTTGATTTTCTCAACCAGATCAAAGGTGCGAAGTTTTTTAACAAGACTGACATTATATTTGTCTATCACAAGGTGCTAATCAAGAAAATTTGTGTGGAAGACAACCTTCAAGTCTGAATAAGATGTCTTTATATAGTTGGTCATTGTTGGTGCAATTATATGCATAATATATTACCAAACATAAATTATCAACCGAAATTCGTAATCAGTAGAGTTGATGCACTATATGTGTCGATAATAGATAGGTTCCTATGTCTATTTAGTATATCTTAGATAAGAAAACCATTTAGAAACCAACACACTTTTAAAAATAAAAATCTTCACACAATTCGAAAGCTGGAAAGAAAAACTCATAAACAAGAAAAATCTCTTGCTCAGGTGATGGACATGTTCATTGATGGCTCGTGAAAGGAAAAAATGAGCTTTGATTCTATCTCCTGGAGCAAATAAACTAACAACAATTAACACTTTTCGCATTCGCAACATTCCATTATAGGTGCATGTAGAGTGAGAGATGGAGGTCTTGATTGTGCATGTGTTAGAAAGGTGTAACCTAAGCAATTGTGGAAAAGAAATCTAAGTGTAGTGGGATGCTCCATTAAAGCTCATGAATGGTGAAATATGGAGATCCAACTATTCCTGCATTACCACATGAGTGAAATCAAACAAAATAACATAGTGAAATCAAACAAAATAACATGAAATCAAAATAACAGGTACATGAAATGAAAATCTACACTAATAATTTACAATGAGCTTACCAAGCTGGATCGGTAGCCCTTGTTGATGCCAACATGGAAGCTTTTAGATCAGCATATGCTAACTTCTAAGAGACACGGGATCACTGAATTCAAACTTGCATTAATCTTCAACAAGTAGGTTTACAAAAAGAGTATTTTCATGAATCAAATCTACATCATAACAATTATCCTCCCTCTCATGAAGAGAGGGCACTCTCTTTTATACATGTGAGCTTTGAAAATAAGATAAACATATCATAATTATAGATCCACTTTTCTCTCAACCAATTTCCCATTATTACAAAATATTATCCCTTCAAATCCTCACACATATCTCTCATATATCTTGGATAAGGTATGACAACCAAATTTCCATATTTTCTCCTTGGAATAGGCTTGAATTATCTCCTCAAATCTTGAAATGGTGGAGGAAGTATTCGAGAAGTCTTTTTGAATTAATCCTTCACATATTCCTACACATGATAAAGCTCACACA
>CBVK0100355769.1:0-17052 GCA_900067695.1 Picea abies
TACCCCAATGGGGCCCACATGACTTTTGGTGCTTCATCTCCTAGGGTTATCTTTTTGGATATCTATGGTTTTCGAATTCATGTTTATTGTAAAAAGGCCTTCAAAGTATCATTGTACTCATCTTCTTATGAATTAGTGTAGCCAGCACATCTCTTCTCAGAGATAAGTTGCCACCATTGCTTTCTTGAATTATGATAGTTTATCGTGAATGCATGGAAACTTGTGCCTAAAGGCACCTCGATCTCCCATTGCAAACCTCAAGTGTGGATCACCCAACATATCAATATCATCACACCAACTCCTCAAGTCTACCCCACTCCATGGTGCTTCCAACTTGACTCATCCACAACGCCCTCTCCATCCACATGAGCGCTCAAGTCTATTTACAGAGGCACCCAAGGCTAGGCTCTGACAAAGGTCCTCTCCAAATTAGCGGTTGCATGGTTGAACAAGTCTTCTGGTTGTAACTGATCATCCCCATCTGTTAGGAAAAAAAATCGATCCCATTCACCATGATGAGGTCACCATTTTAGGCCTATTTCTTTTAGATCTTGTTGTAACATACTTATTTTGTATATTCTAGCTTGTAGAAAACATCGATCATCTTCAAAACTGTTGATCAAATACTTATCATGTTTGGCTTTATGTGATTTGTCGTGGAGTTTTAACTTATGTCATCCCCTGGTAAGTTGGTCTACTAGTTCCCACCTCTCATTTACCAACATCCATACCTCTAGCACAAACTAATGAAGATCTTGTACCTAAGCTTTCAAAGTGGTATATAGCTTGAGTGGATTTTTTTTTGTCAGTTTTGTTTTTACGTCAACTTTTCTCAAGCTTTCTACAACAAAGAGAATACTTAGGGAGTGGAAAGAATGTTTCTCCATATTTTAATGCTATCAATTTTCATTGTTAATGTATGTCACAAGAATCCATGATAGCTTCATCAACCCCCCGTGCCAACATTATAAGATCTTCCCCAGCTCCCTTTATGTTGTTTATTAACATGGTGTATACTTGATCCAAGTTGATATATGCTTCTTAGCTCTATTTTAGACTAAACTCTATCTACAATAAACCATACCACCCAAACATTGTAGTCAATTTATTCTGAAAGCACCAATGTTTCATCAAAGATATCTTTTATCTTAAAGAAACATCTGCAAAAAATTGATATGTGAGAGAAGAATTTCTTTATTTTTCTTGCCCAATTTGTCCTAAAGAAACATCTGCAAAGAATATGTTATCCATTCACTGTATTGTTCTTCCCCAATTTGTAATATTCGACTTGATTATTTGGGTTCTTTTGGCCTTCTCTTTTTTTACTTCCAACAAATCGATAACTTTAAGTTCAGTTTCTTGTGTCAGTGCTACTCCAATGTTTTTTTCAGCAATAGGATGCATAGTCTTTGCATCTATAAGAATAGTTTGAATGGTCTCAATTAAAACTTCATTACCATTCCTCTTGTGTACTTTTTTTTAAATACCTATTTCCTTGAAAGAAAAGGTTTCCAATGCCAATATCGAGTTTGTATCTAATACATGGGGTTGTTCTTTGAAGAGATTTTGAAACCTTGAATTTCTATTAGCTATATTAGAAAATATTCAAGCTAATCCCATATGTATACATGTGCCACTCTCAATTCCTCTTGCAGTGTTAGGATCTAGGGATCTAGCCTATTTTTCTAGACTTTGAAGTTTGGTGGTGCTCAACTTTGTTTTTCATGTACCTTTATTTTGCATACTTTGTTTATCCTCTTCTATATTTGGATTATCTACATTTCCATGTTTAGTAGTGCATGAAGTGCCCTTTGCAGTGCTTTCTTGTTGTTTCTCTAGTGTTGACTTTAGAGGAAGTTTATTTTCTTCTTCTTGCTATTCCTTTCTATTGTTTTACCATATTCCAAAGAACTTTTATATATTTCTTCATCCAAACACTCTTTATGAAAGTATGCTGAAGTGGAATTATGGTCATTGAAATGATCAGACACCTTACCAAGTGGATAAGGAACTTCAAAATATTCTACTTGAAGCTTACTTTAATCTCTCTAGATTGTAGTTGAGTGAAAATGAAATTTCAATGACTATATATATGGTGATCAAATAAGGAGGGAAATATTTTTATGCAAGTTTATTTTCTTCTTCTCGCTATTCCTTTCTAGTGTTTTACCATAGTCCAAAGCACTTTTATATATTTCTTCATCCAAACACTCTTTATGAAAGTATGCTGAAGTGGAATTATGGTCATTGAAATGGTCAGACACCTTACCAAGTGGATAAGGAACATCAAAATATTCTACCTAAATCCTACTTTAATCTCTCTACATTCTAATTGAGTGATAATGAAATTTCAAAGACTATATATTCCAATGGTGATCAAATAAGGTGGGAAAGATTTTTATTTGTATGGTTTTGTACAACAATTTTCTCTTTGTGAAGCATCGTTTGATATGCAATCTCTCTCAAGACCAACTAGTCCAGTGAATATTTTTTAAGAAAGTGAGGTTCCTTTGTAGCCCCATAGACCCTTATGTAATTTTATTTTTGTTCTACATAGTAGTTACCGATGGGCTCTATAATTTTCATATCGTCTTCGAATAGCCTTAGGCCAAGCTTCCTGAATATACTCTCATATAAGGTCAATAAGAAACTTTCATAGAATAACTCATACTCTATTGTGTATGGGGCCTCTCATAGATCCTGGCAATATACTTGGAAAGGGGGTTGTGAAGGATTCCAATCACAACCCATCATTGGAAAATCATTAGGTGTGCAAATAGTTTTCATCAAATATAAGACCTGTCAAATTGAATCATCTAATCATTTGGAGTTTCATGAACTTTCTATTAGTTGTAGCTAAGTTACTCAATATTATCCTGGCCCAATTAACAAATGATCCTTCATAAAGGATTTGGTGTAACATGGGGCAGCCAAGCCTATTGTGGATGTGTACCATATTTTTGACCAGAAATTTTGAATCACTACAAGAGCATCTACTACTAGAGGCTTAGATGTTCTAACTAAGTAAATTCTAGAGGGATGCTTTCAAAAAGCATTCCTACTATCTCAACAATCTTGTAATAATTTGGTTGGGTTGTATGTGTTGATGAATTGCTTATCCAATCCTAACTTAATACAAGCTAATGATTTGGGAATTTGTAGATTGTGGCAAGAAAATTTGAGGCAAATGAAGCTATGTGCTTCTTAGTGTCTCAATAATGTTTTCAAACATCCAAATTACCTCTCTTTATTAACCATTGGATTGTGTATGAGTAGGGAAATAACTTTTCGTGAGCTACAACATTGTGTACATAAGAATTTCATAAACAAGTAGATTCAATCCTCGTTCCTTCAAATTATTCCTAAATTATACATGGAATTAGTACTATGGGATATTGAAGAACTTGTCTATACATCTCAGTTGAAGTGTTTAATATTGTAGTGAAAGTTGTGTATTTGAATGTAACAATTGTTTCTAAATTCATCTTCAAAGTTGTAGAAGAAGTTATCTCCTTTCCTTTTCTTCCCTTCTTGGGAAGCACGTTGTCCCTATTATTCACAATTCATCACAAACATACAATTTTATTAAGTTAAATAACAACCTAGTAATGACTCATTAGAAGGGATGCTAGTGGTCTAAAGCTCCTTTCTTTTTACTTGATTTAACCAAGGGAACCTAAGCTCACTCTTAGAATGGTTTTAAGTTCATGGAACATAGAGAATGAAGAGCTACCTTTTTACATTTGAAGAAATTGGGGAAATTTGAATCGATATCCATGCAAAATACATGGGAAAATTCAACCCAAAATACACACATTACAAAATTTTGGATAAATTTAGAATGTGTAGGATGGATTTTACTTAGAGACTAGATTTGAACTTGTGAAGTATGACCTTCCCATCTACAACATTCCTTAAGCATATGGTTCAATTAATTGAGATAACCCTAGGGACACAAATACACACCAAATAAAACCTCACATGATCCTCCCCTCTTCCCCAAAATATCCAAATGGAGGGTGACTCCACCACTAGCTACAATTGCAACTAGTAATCCAACGAGACTAAGTTATACTCAAACCAAAGACCTCAGAGTGAACTCTCTCTTGAAATAATTAGTTTAAATGGATTAAGATATCACATTGGGCTTTAGGATAGATTATTAAAGAATAAAATCAATATTTCTAAAATACAAATGAATTCTTATGGGATGCATAGTGAAATCAAGCATTGGAAAAGACCTAAAATGCCCCAGGAAGAAATGATATGTAATCTTGTGATACTAAGAAAGTGAAGGACAAAAATCACTTTATCTTAGAATTGCCTTATAGTGCACCCATTGGGTATCAATCCTACAGTATATGTAATACCAATTATCTTCATAACTTGTTAATTGATGAAAACAAAAGAAAACTGGGAAATTTGCTATCCTTTTGATCACAAATACAACATGTCAAATAAGATTAATTAGTTATCAAATTTTGTAAGTTTCAATAGAACAAAGTTGGCCTTAGTGGATGGTAATAATCATCATCATAATTATCATACACACACACATATGGAAATGTCCTCGTGGAAACCCTCCAAGCACTTCCTCAAATTTCAAACTGCTCATTGATGCAATGAATTCAGACCTACTGGCTATCCATTCTTGAGTACATGTTTGAATACCTCATATCAACCAAATATTGGATCAAATTTAAATTATCCTTGTGGGGGGACTCTCAAAAGATGATGGAAGGTAACTAGTTTTGGGAAAACTCAATGCTTATGTTCAGGTGTTAGACCCCTACTTCAATCCATAGAGAGAAAAGTGGTTAGTTCAACCAATCTAGTAAATTTTCCTAGTATCCCTCTTGATATTTGTAATATTCATGTTTTTAAAGAGATTGAAGGTTGTTCGGGCATGTTTCTCAGCCTGGTGGATACTTGTTAGCAAGGGAAGATGCATATGGAGGTCAAATTTTGCATGGAACTAAAGCTAAAATAAGTCTTACAAAATTCCTTGGAAATCAAAGCCAAGGCACTCTCCTACATGAAAGTTTTGGATTGTATTAGGAATCCCTCCATATGTTCATGGTCTAACACATATGGCCACCTTAAGTGGGATTAGAGACACTTTATGGGAAAAAGGGTCTAGGTTAAAAAGAAAAGGGACAAAATAGGTGGGGACATTCATCCATGATACACCAATGTTGATACTATAAAAAATGATGTAATACAAAATTTATGGCCTCACCCACCTAGCTCAAATATTGTACAAGTTCCTAAGCCCCAAGTGATTACAAATATGGGAAACAATATTTCCACCACCCACCAGAGGCTAAAATTTCTCCACTTTTAGGCTTTTAATTAGACATCAAACCCCATCGAGATGATGATCCATAAATGGTAGGCTTATGGCCAGTCCATTTTTCCAACATGGATCCTTGAGTATTTTCTACAATTCCTTAAAGTATTTGTAACAATGGGCTATAAGGAACAATATCAATCTACCTCTAGACATTTATCCTTGGATAGTGTTGCTATGAAGGCTTCAATTCTATTACTAACTCCACTCAATGGAACCAAGGGAAGTCTTGTCTCATACTATATCTTCATATGCTCATTCTCCATTCCAATTCAAACTTTAATAACTTTAAACTCCATTCATTAGCGTATGCATGAGTTGGCTAATATTCAATATATTCAACCACTTAACAAAATACAAGTCCATGTATTGGTTTCAAGTCATTGAAATGATTTAAATAATAAAGGGAAAAAACATTATTTAAACCAACTATTTGGATAGCACTAAGAGAGGGACCATTCTTATAACTTTTAACCAAGCCATGTCATTAATTCAAAATATGTGGTGTTGGAGTGAAGCATTGGATTCCAATGCATGGGAGAGATGATAAATTTTTTAACAAGTCATCTTTTGGGTGGATGACACAAATTTCCACTCTAGGAATTTGAGACAAAAACTACAAAATCTCAAAGAACTCACACGCCCAACATGAGATTGTGCATCCCCAAGAATATACACTACATGTGCAACCTATATGGCCCCAGGGAAGACAAAACCAACCTATACGTCTTGTAGGTGGGTTGAAAAAGTTTCCTAAGGTAGTGTGCAAACTCTCAAAGCGAAATAGACCTAATTATGGGTTCAAGGAACAACCATGGACAATGTACTGGCATGGGAAAAACACAAACTTTCTAGGTATGTTTTCCTTCAATAGTCACAATCTTAAAAACAATGGAAACTAGCTAACAAATTGAAACAACCATATTATCTTATCCATTGATATTGAATCTCAAAGTTAAATGGATGGTGTGAATTCCATATTTTTTGGGAATCTTTAATGGCCAAGAATAATGAGAACATGAAGAAAAAATTAAAGAAATAACATTAATGAACCCTCACACCAATAAAATAACTCAAACAACAATATTAAACATAGAGTATCAACCTCCAAATCACATATATAAATTAACACAACACACCAAGAACACATTTTTTACCTTGGAAACCCAAATGGGAAAACCAACATTCAATTGGCTTCGACTAGGATGTTTATTTCTTGGCAATGTGCAAATTACAATACCCTTAGTCTCCCTGGCCCATTCTTAATTTTCACATGGGTATTTAGGAATAAATTCCTCTCACTCTTAGACAAAGAACCCCTATTCCTTTGTGATTCAAGAGTAAATAGTAGAATGGGTCAATTTGGGTTGAATTTGGAAGGACAAGCGTCCCCAACTATTCAACTTCCCCAAGTCTAACATTATTCTCCTCTCTTTTTTTTGTCAATTACATTTGAGGGATAATGTCTCATGTTTTTACTTTTTAAATAAACAATTGTTTTTCTTCTCACCCTTTGTTTTACCCATACATCATTTATTTATGTTTACCATACGTAAAAATTGAGAGTAATATACAAGTGAAAACACTGGTAGATATGGCATAGGGTCCTTCACACCATCAACCATATCCATAGTATCTAACCCTTCCTATGTTAATCCTCATAGAACCCGAGCCAATAGCCAATCATTGTTGTTCAGACCAACTCATATCACACATCCCCATTGGGAGGCTTTTGGTCCCCAAAATATTCCAAGCATAGATGAGGCAATTTTCTTTCAATTTGCTTCCTCTCATACCATTTTTATTTTCTTGGAGTCTACCCTTTGAGGCCACTCTACCAAATTTATTTCCATCATCTATGAGTTACCCATTCCTTTCACTATAGAATTGTGTCTTCCTTCAATGCTTCAAGAGTGTGCAATCAAAATTATTTGACAATAGGGAGAATATGATGGTCCTCTTATCCATCCAACATGGAGGGATCGAACAACCTCAAATACTCCACATTCACTGCTAAGATAATCTAAATATGAGGAGGAAGTATCAACTTGAAATCATTCTCATTCACCTACTCAATGATGTCAAAAGGTTTGTATCCAAGGGGATTGAGTTTCTTTATTGATCCTTCTAGTCACTCCTTATGGAGGTAAAGCCACACCTTATCACCAACATGAAACTTATGATCTTATCTATGATGGTCATATCTGGTCTTATACTACTACTGGCTTCTCTCAAGATGATTCTATAGCTTCAAATGTATATACTTAATCTTTCCCACAAATGTGCTTGCCTTGTTATTGTCTCCTTGCAACTCTAATTCATCCTTCTTTGTCCATACATAATATAAAATGGCAAGGGAGTAAAACAATTGAAGCAAGTCTAAAAAGGTGATTTGTTGGTGGAGGAATGAAGTACTCAATTGTATGAATGTTGGATGTACACCAATTTCTCATCCCAAGTCCATGGGTGATTTTTATTCTACCCTCTCAACAATTGTATCAATTTCCAGTTGATGACTTCCATTTTTCTATCAGTCTAGGAATGGAATGTAGTGGAATACCTCAACTTGGTATCAATTCTCTCCCAAATTGTTGTCCAAAATATTCCCAAGAACCTATAATCTTGATCAGGTATGATGGAGCTTGATAATCCAAAATGCACCTAAACATGATTGAAGAATAACTTAGTTGTTTCTAATTTAGAGATCATATACTTGCATGGAATGAGCACACACATCTTGTTGAAGTGGTCTACCATGAAAAAAAATTAGTCATGGCCTTTCTAGGACATAGGAAAAACTTCAACAAATTCCATGGATAGTGCTCTCCCAAGGCCTACTTGGTACTGGAAATGGCATATAATGCCCAATATTTCTATTTGTTGGCTTGTTGGTGTTGCAAATAGCATAGCCTCAAACAAATATCACCATATGATCCTACATCTTTGTCTATATACATACCTCTGCAAATTTTCCACTATCCTTTTTATGTCAAAATCCCTAGCAATTATGGAAGTGTGAGTTTTCCTCATCCATTAAATCCTTCTAACCTATGGTATGTGCAACTTGTCTAACTTGTAAAACAAAACATCTTGAAGGTGATATTAATTTACTCCCATGAAAGTGACTGGTATCTTCTTCAATTTCTTGTAGACTCCTCTAAAATTGTTATCTCCCTCATAGTTTACTTAGCAATTCATTAGTGAAGGTATCAATCTACATGATCACTCCAACTATTGTTATATTCTTCAATGGGGGTCATAAAAAAATTCCATCTATGTTGTTCATATATCCTTTGTTTTACTTGATCAGGAGGTGGAATTTTTGCAATAATCCCAACCACTTGGAATGGCTCACCTTCTACATCTTTCTTTGACTTTGTAGGTATTGTAAGGGTTGAGGATCAATGTGTATGATGATATCTTTCCCCGGGAAGAAATTATTCCACGTATTCACGACTTGCACAATAAAATATATTTATTTATAATTCATGGGTTGGTAAATCATTGCTCCATGGAATAATTCTGAATGATAACATACCAATCTTCCCCATTGCATAAGAATCTACCCTAATGGATATCCACTAGAATTTGTCTCTAGTTAAAAAGGTTATTTTAAATTAGGCATGGCTAGGACCAGAGAATTGTTGATATTCCTCTTCAGGTCTTTGAATGATATTTATTTTGTCTTACCATAATGAAAATTATTCCTCTTGATAGTCATGTTGTGAAATGGTGTTGCTACTATGGAAAATTTTGCAATGAAACTCCTCAAATATTGAGTTTCTCCCATAAAAATTATAACCTCTGTCAAGATGGTGGGAACATGCCATTGTTTGATGGCTATGATATTGTCTAGATCCACTCTCAACTCTTCTCCATTGATCATATGTCTAAGATAAATCAATGGCTCCCTCCCAAACTCACACTTCCTCAAATTTGTAATCAGTTGATTCTTCTTTAATGTCTCCAATACCTATATCACATTAGAGGTGTTATGTTGCCAAGTGTTACTAAATATTAGTATGTCATCCAAGTAAAATATTACAAATGAGTCAATAAAAGGTCATAGGGAATCATTCATCAATCTCATTAAAGTTGCAATTGCATTAGATAAACCAAAATGCATCACTAACCACTCATACAAACCTCATGTCATTTTGAATGTTGTTTTCCACATGTCTTATGCTTTGATTCTCCCTTGATGGTAACCTAATTTAAGGTCCAACTTGGTGAGGAACTTGGCATGTTATAGTTGATCCAACAAGTCATCAATCCTTGTTAGAGGATATCTATTCTTGATGGTGATGTTTTTCATGGCATGGTAGTCAATGCATATTCTCCAATTACCATTCTTGTTTTGCACCATGATGATGGGTGAACCACATAGAGACGTATTGGGCATGATAAATCCTTTCTCCAACAACTACTACAACTACTTCTT
This sequence comes from Picea abies, assembly GCA_900067695.1. Taxonomy (NCBI): domain Eukaryota; kingdom Viridiplantae; phylum Streptophyta; class Pinopsida; order Pinales; family Pinaceae; genus Picea; species Picea abies. The sequence goes on from CBVK0100355769.1 coordinate 9,792, forward strand.
TGCTTTAATTTCTTTAATCATGGACTACCTATACACCCCAATGTTTAGCAATAACAACCCCAACAACAATTAAATTTTGTGCTCAACCTCTCGCTTGGGTGGAAATCCCCAAGGTTCTTGGTACACCTCCTTGTAGGTTTCGAATATTTGGTGTATCCATTGGTGTTTCTTGTGACTACATACTTCCAAGGAAAACTTCATATCCAACTCACCATCTTCTCCTTGCTACTTTCCTCCTCTAAAAAACAACAAGACAAACTTCTTTGTGCTACCAATGATTCTTTTTGTCTAATGAGCATTGATCAAAGATATTTTGTTTTTTTCCTTGTGTGCGTTTATGGAATATGCCTTCCGATATTTGAAAATCCTGTATTAATTTTTTCTCCTCCTAAATTTGGCATATTTCATGTACAATCATGGGAATCCCATGATTGTGTTACTAGAAATTGTGTTACTATCACTATAAGTGTGGAAATGATCTACTCTAACCAATCCAAACTAAACCTAGGATATTATTCTTCATTTTCTCCATGATGACCCCCTGTCATTGTTGATCCTCTACTTATCTAAAGGCCTGGAAACAATTATTTTCTACTTCTTCTATAGTCACTGTGGATGTTTACCATATAGGTCTCACCAACTACATTTTAACTTGTTCTTTGATACCATTTGATATATAAATTATAGGATTATGGCTAGCTTGTTTCACCAACATAGATCCTTGAGCAACTTTTGCAATTCCACAATTCTTGAAATTGTTTGTAAGACTGATCTATAAGGTGCAATATTAATCTACCTCTAGTTACTTTTCCTTATATAATGTTGTTGTAAAGGATTTAATTATAACATTAAACTCATTAGTTTTACCCCTTAGTCTAGGGGTAACTAAGGAGATAATGTCCCGAGGCCAAAATGTAGCATACATGGAGTGTTGAGATTCATATTGAGCAACATAGTTCTCAAGATCCATCCTATTCATGTTGATCACCACTCATCACCAACAACACATCCACATCCACTACATTGGCTTGGTCCTGGAGAAAAGAAGGTCTTGATTCATGAGGTAACAAGTCTGGTGTCATGGTAAGTATCACTTTAATATTTGAAGCATTTGAACATGTTTCAAAGAATCCTTTATTGATTATGAAATGTTTACTTGGAAATTATACCTTTTGCCTAATTCACCTTGGTGGTTGTCATTGTGTCCTAGCAAGTTGGTCACCCTTAGGAAAAGGGTTTCTACTGGGTATTTCCTTGAAGGGTCATCGTACCACTCCCATCCATACTTACCACCTTCCATCCTTATTCCCCTTTGTTTCCTCATATTTTTGGTTTTCTATTTCATTGACCCCTAGAAGGGATTGTACCTTATTTCATGGGAAGAAGGGGCTAAAGGCCTAGAGGTGTTGTACAGGGATGATTTTAAGGATGGAAATTTATTTTTAAATGTAGAAACCTTGGCGAATATTACTAATCTTTCATATCTCAACTATAAATGTTTGGCAATATTTTTTTTTTAAATATTCAAATTTCTAAGCATTTTATATAGTTTTTATAAAATTTTGGCGATTTTTAAGGTACACATAGTAATCAATGTTTTGGACCTTAATCAATTAATGGAAATAAAAGGGCTTAGAAAAATGTTGCATTGCGAATGAAGGGTAGCATACCCTCTACAAAGGAAACCATAAATGAGACAATATGAACCCTTGTATGTGAAGAACCCCATGCCTAGAAGTCTTTCCCTAATTAACCTAATATTCATTTCATGATTTATATGGTTTCTTCTTGGGAAACATACTTTGGCTTGGGAATTGATTTACCTAATAGGGCCACCTTGACACCCCTCCCATACCTAAAATTGGCAATGTTTATAAGGTCTTTGATCAGTTGTTTAATTTGAAAAGGGAGAGTCTGAAGCACATGTTTGGGTGGTTTTCTTATTAGACGTGGCTTTATTGGAATGATTCATATGAATTGTGGACCTTTGTAAGGAATTCTTGTTTGTTTTTGTAGGAGCTTTCCCACAGGATGGATGCTAGACCCCACATCTGGGGCACCATTTGATGATGATATTTTCACCTTGATGATGGAGGATGTTTCCTTTGGAGGCATCCTAGCATGGATAGAGGATGATATTCCACCCTTCTCCACTTGAACGTTGGCCTTTGGAGGCCTATACATAATCCTCCTAACCCTTGACGTCACCTAGGGGCTAGGTTATGATGGTTCACATGATGGTTTTATGGGAGGAGGCACTAGCATGGAACTTGGCACATGGCAGAGTGACATATGGATTTTTGAAGCCCACCATTCCAACTTTTCATCATAGAAGTCACTCCTATGAGCTTAGCGTCACCCTACAAGGGCATGATGTCACCCTCCTTAGGGTATTATTCTATGTAAATTTCATTTTTGTAAATTAAAAGGGAAAATTGAAGGGGTCAACCCTCTTATGTTTTAATGTTGACAAATTTAGGTGGAAAAATAGGTCAAGAAGGTTCCATATAAATAAACCTCCTTGACATTTCATTTTATGATCACAACTTTCTCACCTTTGTGAGAGAACAAGTCTGAAAATTTTCCCCTATTTGGCTATCTTTCTCTTCTACACTCATGCAACTTGCTTTAGAGGATAATTTGTGGATAATTTTTCTGATTTTTGGATGGAATTTCTTAAATTAGGGTTTATTCTTCTCATATCTTGGTGAACTAAGTAAATTTCTGCAATTTCATTTCATGTTATTGAACTTTTATGGTAAATTTTGTTTGTTCATATTGAATTTTTTTCTTGGTAAAACCTTAACAGAGGAGCATAAGAGCTTCCTCCTCTCACAAGCTTAATTTCATCCATAAATTTGTGAAGGAAATCCTACCTAGGGTTAAGCTCCTAAATCCCTAAAGTGCTATCACTTTAGGAGTTTGATTCTAGACTCTTGATTGTGGCATAACTGAAGAAATTAAGAAGGGAGAAAAGGTTGTTAGAGCCCAAAAGTTCTTTCACTCTATCAATCCTTCTCTTTAATGCTTGAAACTTAAGGCCCTAATGTGATAGAACCTTAGATTTCAATCCATACCTCTTAGATCTTTCTACTACCATCTCCAAACATATTTTATTGTTGTTGTAAAAGATTGCATATCCCTAAGACATTGATCATTTAAGTTCCCTTGTGGTGAAAGTGATAAAAAAATTCTTTATTCTTAATCTCTCAAGCTATATACTAACTTTGCTAACACTAACTTGTGCTAATTGAGTAGTAAACTTTATGTTGTTGCAAATTTTTGCTACATCCACCTGGCAACACTTGAATTTGTTGCAAACATTGATATAATGGTGGTATACCATGCTCAGAAATTGATTTGAACAATTGGACATTAATCTATTGGATATGCGTAAAGTTATCTTTATCAATTGATGCATTTTTTATCTCTTTTATTTGTTGTTGTTACAAACTTATACTTTATGTTATAAACTGTTCTACTGCTGCAAATTTGTACCAGCTATAGAAAATTCTCATTGTCTAGTGTCTTACAAGGTTCTAATTCGATGTTTTTCCTTGGAATTGATCATATAAATGTTATAAATTGTAGGTACTCATACAAGATTAATACCTCTTTTTCCCTTTTACCTAGACTTTGACTTAGGTGATCAAGAGATGGGATGGTAGGCTTGGCTATCAAACTTGCTACTTTGATCCCATGAGGTCACCAGGGAATCCTCCCTTTTGATGGACCTCCTCCATCACTAAAATGAGGGAATTCCTCACTAAGGTGATAGTAGTAGTATTTCTTGTAGTTACACAATATTTGGTGATCTTATGTTGGGATTTGCACAACAACAAATCCTGCGATAACAATTAACATATGTGTGATTTGGGTATTATTCAATGCATTCAACCACTTCACAAAATACAAGGTTCGCATATTGGTTTCAAGTCTTGGAAATGATTTAAATAATAAGGGAAACAACCATTGTCTAAACCATCTATTTGGACAAAATTAAGAGAGGGACTATTCTTATAACATTTAACCAATCCATGTCATTAATCTAAAATGTGTGTTGTTGGAGTGAAAAATTGGAGTCCAATGCATAGGAGAGAAATGACAAAACAATTTACAAGATATCTCTTAGTTGGATGTCATGAATTTCCACTCCATCCACTTGATACAAAAATTACAATCTCCCATATAACTCACACACCCAACATGAGATCATGCATCCCCAAGAAGAAGGAGGTCGACAATACACTATGTGTATGACCTGTATGGCCCTTGTAGGTCCCTGAGAAGGTATAAATGGCCTATATGACCTAGGTGTGGGTTAAAATAGTTTCCAAAGACAATGTACAACCTCTCAAGGTGCAACAAAATTGAGTATGGGTTAAAGGAATAGCCAAAGACGTATTGGCATGGAAAAACACCAATTTTTTGCTTAAGTTTTCCTTCAATAGTCGCAAGATTGATAGAAATGGAAACTATCTAACAAAGTGAAATAGACATATTATCTAACACATGCATACTAAAATTGACAGTGTGCATTCTATAGTTGTTGGAATTGTTTAATGTCTAATAAGAATGAGAATGTGAAGCAAAACTCAAAGCAATAACATTGAATGAATCATCACACTAATAAATAACTCAAACAACAATCTTAAGCATAGAGTAGCAACCACCAACTCACATACAGATTTATTAGCACAATAAATCAAGAAATAGGGATGACCCTCTCTAAGGGTGAATATTATTTCTTCTTTCCCTCAATTTTAGGGTATTGGGTGATCCCGACACGAGATGAGAACTTTATCGTCTAGTGCAATCCTACAAACCAGTTATGATTCTTATCCAAGAAAACACATTAATGAAGGGTAAACTTGATCATATTTTGTTGTTGTCTCTAAAATGTTGGTTACATTCTTCTTTTGATGAAAATTGAAGATCAATAGGCCTAGCCTCTAGATGTATCCACTCACTCAAAATACTCAACTATAGGGTTCTCAACTTGAATATTATAGTCAAGATGTTCCCTTTGGAGTTGGGAAAATTATTTAAAGTTTTAATATATATGTCCCTTATTCTAATAAATTTGTTTATTCAGATAAATTATGTAGCTTGGAATAGGTCACTTAGGAAGATGTCATAATTTGTAGAGACCTTAAATTAATTCTCAAAATTGAGGAGGCTTGAGGTGTGTTGGCTCTGCTATCCTCATTTTGTGGGATAACTAAGGAGATTATGTCTTGAGGCCCTCAAGTTGTATATATGGAGTGTTGAGAGACTACATGACCAGTAGTGTCCACTTGCAGAAATGGAGAACCTTATCACCACCATAAAGGTCAGGATTTTTCAGGATGGGATCCACCACACCAGCTCGCTTCCAGAAGGAAATGGGCCTTGCTCCATGAGGTACAAGTCAGGTATTATGGTGAGTGTCATTTTAATATTTGAGGGATTAGAGTATGTTGTATCTTAGACTACTTTAGATTTCATGATATATTTTTGGACATCATGTCTTTTACCCTGCTTCACCTTCATGGTTGACATTGTTCCCTAGTAAGCGGTCTTCCTTGGGGATGGGTTTTCTACTAGGAACTCCCTTGAAGAGTCATTGTATCGTTCTCGACCATACTTACCACTTTCCATCACTATTTTCCCCCATTTACTTATTCTTGGGTTCTTAGGGTGTATTGACCCAAGAAGGGGTTGTCCCTAATTCTATGGGAAGAAGGGGTTGAAGGCCCAAAGGGATTGGTGTTGGGAAAAATATAAAAGCCTATGTATTAACCTTCTAGATGCTTCACCCAAGGATCCCCCCTAGAAAAAAATGAGATGCTTATCTATAAGAAAAGGGGGACCCACAAGAAATAATGATTAAGATGCTTAAAGGTTTAGTTGGAGGATAGGAGGTCTCATCACGAGACGACCTATCATGTTCACAAATATTTGGTGGTATGACATTACCATCATCTGGTCACCAAGCCAGGGTAATGGCTTTTAGTTGCATGGTTGAGATAAAGGGGGTCTCATCACGAGCCAACCTTCTCATTTCCGCTAGGTATTTGTGGGTGACATTGTCGTTATCTGGACACCATGCCAGGACAGTTGCCTTCAACTTGTCCCTAAAATATGAAAGAAAAAAAACATGGAAAAGCTATGGGCTCGGAAAAATTGCATTGCAAACGAAGGTGCCACGCACCCTCTACAAAGGAACCCATGAATAAGACACTACAACCCTTTGTATGTCATGAACCACGTGCCCATTGAATATTGAGCCAAACCCCTTCACCCATTTTACATGGCTTAGAGAGGAATATCTTGGAAACTCTCCTTGACTTAGGGAAATATCTACCCAATAGGAACCCTCGTCAACCCTCCCATATTCAAGCTTGGCAAGACGCATAATGTCTTTGAGCACTTAATTGTTTGATACAATAATATTTGATGCACATGCTTAGGTGGATCATTTATTGATTTGATTTACTTATCATGACACTATGACTTGAGATCCTTGGAGGGTGTGCTTGTTTTTCTTTGTAGGACCTAGTTGGTGATCAGTTTTGGATGAACAATCCTAGCTTGGGCTTACATGGGGCTTGAATCCCACAGGTGGATGTCAAGGGCCTGCATGCCGAATGAGAGAGATGACACTTTGAAGGCCTAGAAGATGAGTTGGACAACATAACTTAGCCCCCACATGCCAAACATTTTTCCTAGGAGAGGAAAAACATCACCTTTAAATGCATGACGTCACCTAGGGGGGTTACAGTTTGGTGGTGTGGTTGACATGCATTGGCACAAGGATGTTTTGAGGGGTTTGAGGCTTTGACCATGAAGGAAGACACTTGGATGCTTGAAATGTGGCTTTGGAAATCCTAGCCACCCTCCTACACCAACGACTTGCTCCTAGTGCCAAAACATCCCCTAAAGGGGTGACGTCCTTCTAAAATTAGGGTTTTCTTATGTGTAAAAGAAAATTTTAGGAGAATTGTTTAATATTATTTTGTAAAAGGGGAAATATTAGGGTTGTTGATCCCTAATATTGTGGTTTACCCTAAGTTATGTGGAAAAACTATCTTAGTGACATTTTGTATAAATAAGAGATCATAAGATCTCATTTTGACATAACTCCCCCTCTTGTGACAAGTACTTGGACTAAAGTTTTGCCTACACTTGGAGTATTTTGCCTTTTATGCTATGGAATAATGTTTTTTGGTTATGGTTGATGATGATGATGGTGTGCTATCTCTTGGAGGTCATTCTTTTG
>CBVK0100355777.1:0-11748 GCA_900067695.1 Picea abies
TTCTATTTTATTGAAAGGCCTTATTAATATTGACCTTTATTACATCCAAAGACATTGATCTATCTATGTGTGGGTTAGGACCTTAACATAGAGGTTGGGGATCTAAAGGTTACTACACCTTTGGACCCATCTGAAGGGAAGAGATACACAAAGTCAATAAGAGGAAATGACATGGACAATTTATGTAATCTAACTGTGTGGATGGAGGATTATGTCGACCCAACAATGAATGACGCATTAAGTTGGAGAAGTGTCAGTTTTTGTGCATTGGATTCAAAAGTGGGTCTAGAGAATTGGAAGCAAAGGATGCATGAAGTGTCAACTAGACAATGTGCATGTATAAATTGATCCTTCTGCTAGATTGGCACAGAGCTATGTAACCCACCCAGGTACGATGGACTAACTGAGATTGATATTTTTATAAAATCATTTGATTTACAGGTACCTAAAAAGTAGAGGATTTGTTCATTGGATGTCGTCTTAAAAGCAACCCCAACTAGATGGTGGGTTGCACACAGAAAGGGAATGAAGGACTGGGCACAATGTATTAGACTTATGTAGATACGCTTTGGGCCCGAGGAAGCAAAAAGTGCATAGAAATAAACAGGAGAGGGTGACCCGGTGAGTCACATAGACAGATGTAGAGTTTTATGGCGCTCAAAATCATAGATAGATTGGATGCACCGATTCATAAACACATTGGATACAATCTCAAGGAATTGGTATTTAGAATTGGATATGCATGGGGAGACAACATAATGGAAAGGATTGGTCCAGAGATTCAGAATCACATTTACATTTGAACATGAATCCCCCTCCTTTTATAACAAGATTTTCCTCAGCCCATGCAATATTGCACAGAGGGCCTTTTTCCATTTCCCTATGTAGACTTGAAGTCTCTTTTTACAAATCCCAGAGCTAAAAACATGATTTTTCTACATATAGGAACCCTACCTATATTACAACATTTGTATACGTAGGTTTCACCACTACATCCCATGTACATCAGGAAATGTGCCCAAAATTAAAAAATGGTGTCGGGTTTCCATGTCACGTCACAAGATCAATGATCCTTGGCCTTCCATATAATGGAAACATTTTGAATTGACCCTTTGGTTCCACTTGAAGGATATAAATGGGCCAAATCCGATCTATGGAAAAGAGTAGAAAGAATTCAACTTTGAGAGAAAATTTACTCTGGAGAAATTATCCAGTTCACAATGAGTCTGCATCCCTTTTTCCTTTAAGTCTGAACACATTGTTCAACGCCGAAGCTCTTCCCTTAGTGATTGATAACTCCTTGGTCTCTCTTATATGCGCTTTCCTTTGGTGGAGGATTGAAGTGGTGGAGGCCCATCTGGAAGGAACTAAGTTTCTTGGTTCCAAACCGTGCCAACACAAAAGTTTGTAACTCATTCACTTCTGCTGATTATATCTTAATAGAAATACTCTTTTCTCGTCCAATTAATATCTCGCAAATATTTGAATTATTATTCCAAGGGAGTATTTGTTATGAATGTTTATGGATTATGCTATTGAATGTGCTAAAATTATATGTTATCACCATATGCTTGTGTCGCTTGGTTGTTGAGGACTAGTTGCAGGTATATTGCTTTGTATCAAGTGCTCAACGGTGGACTTCATCGAACATCTAGACAAGGTAGGCCTCTTATCTTGTCTTGTTAGCATATTTGTTTATATAGCATACTTGAGATTAGAGTTGATTTCTGAAGTCATTTCCGTCTGTTGTGGTTTAGCCCTATCCATAGAGAGATTTTCCTCGTAACAAAATTGGCGACCATACTAGGGATGTAATCTTCTTTTTGGGGGTTTGGAGTTTTTTTCTCCTTAGATTGCTCTCGTTCATATTGAGTTTCTTGTCATATGATTGCTTGATAGCCTCTGTTCACTCTAGGTCTAAGTTTTTCAACCTTCTCCTTAGCCTAGCTGTGTTTTGACACATATACATGGGTTTTTTCTTGACATATGCATACATACACGTGTTGTACTTCTGCAAGATGCATACATATGCAATTTTCCCTTGAACAATCGCATACATCAACCTTTTTTTTTTATTGCTGGGTTTGGTGGTTGCTGGGTAGGTTTTGATGATTACTGAGTCTTCTTGGGTCTCTGTGGTGACTGTTAAGTGTTTTTGAAATGACAGGAAGATTGTCTTTGGTTGAGTTTTTGGGCAGTGCCTTTCTCATCATATTTTCACTTTAATTGTCCTTGCACCTTGGTCTGGGTTTTTTTCTCCTTGATATCCTACTTGGGCCGTCTCTGTCTATACATAGTAGAGTCTTTATATCGAGTTGTTGTTCAATACTTTCATTTTCTTTCTCTTATATTGAAAATACAAAAATATTAGGCATTTTGCATTGATTGGCATTTTGATCTCTTGAGTCTTTGTCACTTATCTTAGTGCATGTAAAGAAAGATTTCATTTTATTTAGAATTGCATAATTGAATTGAAAATTGCATTTTTGAAGCATATCATTTATTGGAAATTGAAGTTAGGACTTCACATTGTATTCATATTCATTTATTTTACTTGTCAAGTCATAACATCACTAGTTTCATGACCGCACCTTTTGAGTAAGAAAGGCCATTAAAATTAACGCTATAATTTAAAATTGATTAGAAACGATTTTATTTTCTAGGGTACACAAACTAGCTTAGGATTTAGATCCTTGGAATAGGATTTTGTGAGTAAACTTATCCAAGGCTATTAAATCAAAATATGTGTCTGACTAAGGGAGTGGAGAAATCCATTATATAATTGATAAGATCAGAAGGCTCCGCTTACACTAGAGTTAAAAATGAGGTCACGTGAGGTCGGTTGAAGGGATATCCCCCCGATACTTTCTTAGTGCCAGATATATTTATAGGGATATTTCTAGTGCCCTTACCTCCATGAGAGGTAGTGCTTCCAAGGTTTCAGTCTTTGCTACCCTGCCCATACAATGGACATGACTTACAACTATTCATCTGTGCATCGGTTATACTGTGGTTGATTAGTTTCTTGACTTAGGACTTGCGGGGGTTATTCTATAGGTACCCTGGTTTAGATAAGGGTCGGAAAACACACAACCTTTATGGAGGATTACCTCTCCGGGGGGATCTGACTGACTGATTTTTAAGCCCATGAGGGCCCTTATAACTAATTATATTTCCTTCAATATTTAGCATCGGAGTCTCATGCCCCTCATGGGTGAGGCATACCTACTTGAGAGAGGGAGGTCCCTTTCAACCACTTTATCTTGTTTGTATGCATATTGGCCATTTGATTATTCTTTGGTGTGCTCTTTGATTATTAGTAGACCTTTGAGATTTCATACCATGCTTTGAGTTGTCATGGATAGTGGAGCTCCTATGACTCCCTCATTTACTGCTACCCCCCCCATGATGTTCACTCATTTCATGGGGACAAATCCGTCGGATTTTCCTAATGGTATGCAGAATTATGACACTCACTCCATGCCTTGGGTCTCTAATAATTTTCCTATTGATATGCCAAACGTGTCGTCACCCTTTCCATCCTCTCCCTGACCCACTTATATGAATCCTAGTTTTGGATTCGAGGGCACCATGGCCCCATCATCTACGTCTTCATTTGATAGGAGTCATGTCCCTCAACCAATTCTCATTGTGGGAGGTTGGAACCTCCCCTCCTACGGATCCATTCCTAGCCATGTTTTTTCAGGAACCAATACTCAAATGGGTGGTTATTCTACTTATTACACCCCATTCGTGTATCCTTCATCCGCCATGCCAGTTCCTATAACAATTTTCCTATGGTGGGTCTACATATATCCTCGGGTATTTCATATGAAGGGAATACATTTTACGGTTTGGGCTACCCTATTCACGGAATCCCTTCACATGGGGGAAACATATATCCTCACTTGAATAATCCTTATCATACTTTTGTCTCTTCACAGACATCTTCTTCAGTGATGATTCCCATACAAACCTCTATGGATCAATTAGGCGGAGGATACTACTTTTCTGGACAGGGACATGGTGTAAACCAAGACCCTTCCTGGCTTGCAATGTCTCAAAACCAATCTTTCTCTGGACCTTGGTATCAAATGACACAACTCACTACCACCGCTAGTCCAGTCATTGTTGGTCATACTAGAGCTCCATCACCAACCATTGCTAGTCATGTTTGAGATTGGTCGACAACCTCTACAAGTCATGTTGAATACCCGCAACTAGTCACTGCTAGTCATGATGGGGGAATCACTTTAGTCACCATGATTCATATCAATATCACATCTCCAACCTTTGTACATCATGTGGGAGATGAACCTCTAGCCTCTACCAGTCATACTGAGAGTATGTCACCAACCATTGCAAATGACGTTGGGGGAATTCATACAATTGAGAAGCCTAGATGTATCATACATAAGGATAGATTCCTTTGCAGTACTTGTGAAGGAAATCACCTTACTTATTTGTGTCCTGCTACTGTCAGGATACTAGAAGTGTGGTTCTTACCTGGGGGCCCTTCGGGTTCTAAGTCATCTATGGTTTCCCCACACTCTGTTTCTTCTTTGGTTGATATAGTGGTAATGTCGATGCAATCTTCGGTTGACACCCCTGTTACTTTAGGGGATGATGCATCTCTTGACCTTGTTGTCTCACATACTGTTCAATGAGTGGTTGTGTCGATGCAATCTTCGACTGACTCCACTCTCATTTTCGAGGGTGATGCATCTCCTAGCCTTATTGTCATGCATCCTATTCAACCAACGGTTGAAGAAAGTGGTCGTATCGGTGCAATTTCTAGTCAATCCAACCCCTCCCTTGGAGGGTGATGTGTCCTTCACTCATGTCATTAGCATTTCTAGTACTGCACCTTCTGAACAAGAGAGAATTTTACTCTCCCTGAGTACTTTCCCTTCAAGTCCTAGAGAAGTTCCATTTGATTGCGATGGTCTTGTGGGTTATCCAAGGCCTCCTTCTATGTCCTTTCAAGTAAGACATTATTTGATATATCACGGAGAAGGTAACCTCCACTAGCACTTTATCCTCCTCGACTTGGAGAGCTTTGGGTTTTACCAAGATTGTGTCGACTATTTGTAAGATGCTGACCTTTCATAGAAGTCCAGCATGGGAGCCTTGGGCTCCCCCATGACATACCACCTAAAAACCTCTCAACAAATCTGATTTAAGCTCGTTTTTGACTTGTCTAAAAAATGAAAATATTGTCGAGTGAATTTGTTCCTTTCACACTTGTTAATTGGACTTGAAAGGTCATGTGTCTTGGTTAAACTCTTTTCTAACTCATTTTCAAAAAGAGAAAATATTTCCTAGTGAAATTGTCTCTTTCACACTTGTAAATTGGATTTGAAAGGATGTCTATTTAGTACAATTTTATCCCTTTTTCAAACCAAGTAGACTAAGATTATGAAAAATGACATTTTTTGGCGTTAAGTTGTGATTGCATCTCATGCCCTTGCTTGTAGTATTGAGCTTATTGTCGGTTCTCTCTTTGCGTTATATAAATTGTTTGCCTCAATAGTTTTGCATCCTCAACCAAGCAGAGCCTTGTTTATATCCTTCATAACTTGACACCCTATACCTAGGAAGGAACATTCCCTCGAGTGTCCATCTCCCACATGAACCTCCTTTCATTCAACATAGGTATGTTCCACTGATGGAACTAGTTTTTCTAACTTGCGACACTCATTCCCTCCTGTGTATCATAACATTCATTTGACTATGAAAAAACAAAAAAAATATGGGCAGGAAGGGAGTATTATCTTATATTGGAAGTAGTTGTGTTTCCTTTGAACATAGCACAATTTTTTTGAGTTCACTTGTCATCATAATTTTGGGTTTAGCATGGCCTTATGAAGCTGAGCTCGTTATAAAGAGTTTACTCCCCCGACTGGTTACTCTTCTAGTCCCTATGGAGATTTTGATTGATGCCTCCTGCATCTCATGGTTTCATCATTGAGTCTATGTTGTCAGAGTATTCCATATGTCTCATGCTCTTGTTCAAAGGATGTCTATCAACCTGTGTCGGCGATTCCTTAGAACTCTTGAATTTGCAAGTCGGCCATACTCTCAGTTTGTCTCAGAATCACATGAAGTTGTAGTCCTATTGTGCACCCTGGTCCTACTTTCCTCATTGGTAGGTAACCTTGAACCCAACAATAGACATTTCATCATTGGTCATTGATTGGGTGGTTTCCCTTGTGTTCGACAACAAGACATATATTCAAACATTGAGATTCGTGCAATGTATTGGATGCCATTATCCTTATTGGTGGTTTCCTCTCCTTTGTCAACAATTTTCCTCATTGGCTACTATTCATAGGGTCTTTTTTGTGTACCACTTGCACCTGGCACACGCGAAAGACACACAGGGTTGTTGGTTCATGAACATGTTCTTCGACCAATTTCCTCCAAATCATTAAGCTCATGCTTTGTACCTCATGATAAATGATGAGATATGCCTTAATTGTCTCCTTTTAGCGGGTCTCCTTCCATTGAATTTAGCTCATCTATTCTAGAGACGAGACCTAGAGTCCTATGAGTACCTAGAGGCTTGCAGTCATTAGTGGTAGGTTCTCTCACCATCAAAAATTGGGAATACATAAATGTCTCATGATCAATGGATTCTTCAAGTGTTCTACCCCGAATCCTTTATTCACACTTGTAAGAATGTACTCGGTGCCTTGATACCTACTTTCATCATCTCGTGTTTGTTAATGGTATACCTCAATGACCGATAATCAAACGAAGTATCATTGTGTTCGACCTCAACTCCTTTATTCACATGATGTAGACTTGCACCTTTGGTGGATTGTGTAGAAGACTTGAAGACATCAATTTATAGTCGCAACTTTCTGAAGTTGTTGCTACCTTTTCATTGGAACAATACCTGTATGAATTCAATGATCATGGGAGATCAGATTGTACTCCATTTGTATACATATATCTTTAGATTGATTTCGAGACTGGTTTCACTGGGCCTTGTTCATGACTATGACAACCTTCGGTGTGTAACCACATTTGTATTTGCCTATTCATGGCCACAAACAATTGTTTGGTATATTTTCACATGGATCTGTAGTGTAATTCAAATTGGCATCCATGTATGCAAAGTTAGTACAAATTGTAATGAGAAACTAGTCCTTTTAGATGGGTCCCAATTACCCCACTTATGGGTCTTATAATGTATTTCGGCCATCATAGATACTCCTTTGACCTCACAAATTAAGAGGAATATGTTATAGAAAGATTTTCCTTACCCCATGCAATCTTGCACAAAGAGTGTTTTTCCATTTCCCTATGTAGACTTGAAGTCCATTTTTGAAAATCCTAGAGCTAAAAACATGATTTTTCCACATATACACACCCTACCTATATTACAACATGCGTATATGAAGGTTTCACCACTACATCCATGTACATCGGGAAATGTGCCCAAAATTAAAAAAATGGTGTCAAGTTTCCATGTCACATCATGAGATCAATGATCCTTCACATTCCATATACTGGAAACATTCTGAATCGACCCTTCAGTTCGACTTGAAGGCTATAAACGGGCCAAATCCAAGCTATGGAAAAGAGGAGAAAGAATTCAACTTTGAGAACAAAGTTACTCTGGAGAAATTATTCATGTCACATTGAGTCTACATCCCTTTGTCATTTAAGTCTGAACACATTGTTCAACCCCCAATATCTTCCCTTATTGATTGAGAACTCCTTGGTCTCTCTTATATGATATTTCCTTTGGTGGAGGACTGAAGTGGTGGAGGCCCAGCTGGAAGGAACTTAGTTTCTCGGTTCTAAACCATGCTGGCATGGAAGTTTGTAACTCATTCACTTCTGCTGATTATATCTTAATAGAAACACTCTTTTCTCGTCCAATTAATATCTCACAAATATTTGAATTATTATTCCATGGGCGTATTTTTTATGAATGTTGATGGATTATGCTATTGAATGTGCTAACATTATATGTTATCACCACATGCTTGCATCACTTGGTTGTTGAGGACCAGTTGCAAGTATATTGCTTTGGGTCAAGTGATCAACGGTGGACTTCATCGAACGTTTGGACGAGGCGAGCCTCTTATCTTGTCTTGTTAGCATATTTGTTTATATGATATAATTGATATTAGATTTGATTTTTGCAGTCATTTCCATTTGTTGTGGTTTACCCCTAGCCATAGAGAGATTTTCCTTGTAACACCTCCATAGATGCAACAATATGGGCCATCCGAACAAATATATTCTTGAAGGAAGAATCAATGGAAGAAGTACCATTAGGAAGTGCACACAAATTCAAGATGACAGTCCAGAATCTATTGGAATGCTATAATGTCACGGAGGAATAATACGAGGAAGAAGATCCCAGGAATGTGCAGGTACTAGAGACATAAGGAACATGTATAGTATAAGGTACAGAGATTTTTTTCATTGCATACACACAACCTATAAAGATAAACGAAGTCAACATTGGGACAACAAAGAATCTTAAGTTTGCGCAGATAGGAGACTATTAGAATGATGACACAATTGAGAAGTTGGTAGACTTATTATAGGAATATCAAGACTTATTTCCAACAAAATTCTCTGAGATGAAAGGGATATCAGGCGATTTAGGTGAGATGAAGATTCCAATGAAACCTGGAACTAAGCCAATATGATAGAGACCCTACATATTGAACCTGAGATATAAGGAGAAGGTTAAGTATGAAATAGAAAGGATGCTAGACGCATTAATTACTGAACCAATAGAAGAGTCTGCGTGGATTATCCTAATGGTGGGGTGGGACAAGAAGACCATAGGAATTAGGGTCTGTGTGGATCTAAGGAATTTGAATGACACATGCTTACATGACCCATTCCCAACACCATTCATGAATGAAGTACTGGAGAACATAGGAGGTCAAGAAACATATTCGTTTACAGATGGATTCTCAGGATACCATCAAATAAAAATTGCACAAGAAGATAGACACAAAGCCACATTTACGACAAAATGGAGCAGTTATCAGTACACAGTGATGCCATTTGGATTGAAGAATTCCCCTGCTATGTTTTCTCGAGTGGTAGTGGAAACATTCAAGGATTTCATCCATAGTTTTTTGGAAGTTTATTTAGATGATTGGATGGTGTTCAATCTACTGTAGGATCATATATAAGTACTTTGACACATGTTAGATCGATGCAAATAGTGTCATATTTCGTTGAACTTGAAGAAATGTATATTTTTCACATCATTTGGAATTCTAATAGCACATGTAGTATGCAAACAAGGACTATTGGTTGACCTAGCCAAGATCCCAATTATGTTGGATTTGGAGCCTCCGACATTAGTCAGGCAATTAAGAGAAACTTTGGGTCATACAGGCTATTACAGGAAGTTTATCAAAGGATACATGCAGATTACAACACCCACCCATGGAAAAGTTACTGAAGAAGGAAGCCAAGTTCCAATGTAATGAGCACTGCTAGAAGGGGATAGACACATTAAAATAAATATTGGTCACCGTGCCCATTTAAATCTTTCCAAATTGGAACAAGGAGTTCCATGTTCATGTAGGTGCATCATCCATTGCATTGGGCACATTACTCTCACAAACATGAGAAGGAGACATCGATCATCTGATTATGTTTGCAAGTAGGAAGCTTTCTATATCTAAAAAAAATTATACCACTATAGAATGGGAAGGCCTAGCCATGGTCTATGTGCTCTAGAAGTTCAAACCTTACTTACTTGGGTCTCACTTCAAAATGTACACAGATCATTATGCATTAAATTATTTAGTCAATAAACCTATCTTAGGAGGAAGAATATGCATATGGTTCTTACTATTTCAAGAATATGACTTTGAGATCATAGTAAAACTAGGGAAGTTGAATGCAGGACCCGATCATCTCTCACGCATACTAACAAGAGAGGATGCATGTAATTTAGATGATAATTTCCCATATGTGCAATTATTTGTAATAAGGATGGTGGATGATTACTTGGCAGACATTGTGAAGTTTCTTAATAGAGGTACATGCCCCTTCGACATGACAATTGTACAAAAGAAACAATTGGTAGTGAAAGAAACAGACTATCAATTGATTGCAATGAACTTGTATAAGATAGGGGCATATGGAATGTTGAGGTGGTGTGTACTAGAAAATGAAAGGTCAGTTATACTAGAGGAAGCATGCGATGGAATTGTTGGAGGACATTACGTAGGAAAAACAAGGGTACAAAAGATTTTATGCGGGATTTGGTGGCCCACATTGCATAGGGATGTGGAGTATTATCAGTCCTACAATGTTTTCCAATGAGTGGGTAAACTATATAGGCACGACGAAATGCCTTTAAATCCACAAGTTACATTGAAATTCTTCGATAAGTGGGCCATTAAATTTGTAGGTCCAATCAACCCATAAGAAAGGAGACTAGGAGCAAGATACATCTTTATTGCTACATAGTATTTAACCAGGTGGGTGGAAGAATAACACGTTACTGATTGCACTGTAGAGAATGCAACATATCTTCTATTCGAGAATGTAGTCACTAGGTTTGGATGTCCGAATATATTACTTGGTGATCAAGGTACACATTTTATAAACACAACAATTTCTGCAATAACTAAGGAACTTTATATTCATCATCATAAGAGTACACCGTATCACCCTCAGGATAATGGCACAGTGGAAGCATTTAATAATATTTTGGAGAATTATTTGATAAAGATCTACAATGTTGGAAGATATGATTGGGACTTACGAATATCCACAGTACTATGGGCATACATAACTACCAGTAAGAAGTTGTCAGGGTAGTCACCTTTTCAGTTGGTCTATGGATAGGAAGTAGTGATGCCAATGGATTTCAATGTACCTAGTATGCACATTGCAACCATCACCGAGCTCTCGGACACGAGTGCAATAGAGGATATATTGGCGTAGTTAGTATAGATTGAGGAGGACCGATTTCTTGTAGGATTCCATCAGCATGTGCAAAAATCTAGAGAGAAGGCCTGACACAATCGACACATTAAATACAAGAAATTTCAAGTCGATGATTTGGTACTATTGTATGAAATCAAGTATCTACATCACCTAGGGAAGTTTCTCATGCACTGGTTAGGTCCTTATGTGATACAACAGATAACTGATACATGAGTTGTGCGGTTGGGAGCCTTGGATGGACAAGTCCCGGATGGAATGGTGAATGGAAGTTGGATTAAACTTTATAGAGACATTCGATCGTTAGCGTAGTAATCTGGGCTCCGCCAAAAGCACTATATTATAAAAAGTGTAGCATAGTAGCAAGAAAAACAAGAAAAACCCAACAAAAAATAGAAAATGAAAGAACAACAATAAAAATATAGTAATAGGAGAAAGAAAAAGAGTGGCGCAAATCCTAAGGTATCAAAACTTGTGAGGTTGAACTGATCATCTCACATGAAGTGAACACTACACCAAGTTCAATGATTAGATATGGACAAACCTGACCCTGACAGAGAAACACACTACTGCATAGATTGGCAGGATGAAAAAGATAGTTAGATGGTCGGTGTGTGTAATGATCCCAAGCCAAATTCTTTCTTGGAATCACTAACTACTACTGTAATGATCCCAAGCCAAATTCTTTCTTGGAATCACTAACTACTACTAATTTATTGAGTTTCTAAGTGCATACAAGATTCATCAACATATGGAGATCACAATATATTCAAAATGTAGAAGCACAAGCAAAGATCTGAC
>CBVK0100355785.1:0-12758 GCA_900067695.1 Picea abies
TCTATCTATGGTATTCACAATGATTTACCCAATGCAACAGAGAGATAGAACTCATTTGATAGCTCAAACATCTTGAAAAGACGAGTAAGGGATCAACTTTTAAAGATATCTTGGACCTTTGCATCAAATGTTTTATGTGTTGAAGGTGGACACATCCTAGCAACATAGCTATTCAATTTTGTAGCTACACTAAATGTTTTCTGTGTTGAAGGTGGACACATCCTAGCAACATAGCTATTCAATTTTGTAGCTACACTAGACCTAACAAATCTCTCTCTTCAGAATCCTCGTGTTCTAGAATTGGAAGAAGCTCCCAACATTGCCTTTGAAGATTCATTCTCACTTCAACATTTAATTGGTAAGGTCAATTTTGGATTTAACAAGTAGTTCAATCAAAAGGGAAGAAGGGAAATCTTGAGATGGGAATCATCTCTTAATGCTTGAACACTACTATTCACAATAACCTTGTTAAAGCATGTTATGTTGAACAAATGCAATATCATTGTTGCAAGAAATGATCATGCTTGAACAATAGATTATCGTGTATTCATGTTTCTTGTTCTTGAATGATGATTTGAGAAAAGCGTGGTGTATGCACTTGGATGGAAGGGTGACATTGGTGTATGTAGACTATGAGCCTCCATAACAAAGGCCTTGGGATCAATTCATTTTGCCTGTTGATGCTCAACAATGGAGAAACAACTAAGAGTCTCACTTATTATTTACCATTGCTTGTAAGTTGGTTGTATTGTTTCCAGAGAAGTATGAGAATAGAGGGTCAATAGAGGCCTTATAACCATCAGAAGAACAAAGAAGAACAAAGAAGAACAAAGAAGGTTGAGATCCTTGTACAGGGCAGAGGATAGAGGCCTAGTGGCCTTTCTGTAGACAAAGCACTTTGTACAAGCTTAAGAATAGAGCTCAAAAGAGACTTTTGCAAAAGATCCATGTTGGTGAAGGGAGTGGGCTATAAGTCCCCCATTTACAGATCAAATGCTACATAATACCTATATATTGTAGCGTTAAATGTCTTGTTAATACAATGAGAAAGAGGTATGGCTCCAAGTTTGCTAGTTTTGTCAATTTTCACACTATGTAACTAATTTCAGATCTGAAAAATTACTTCCTAGTGATCAAACAATAAACCCTAGTTGTTATCACTGAACATTTTTACACTAAAATTATGACAAAATTACAACAGTGGAAACAACAAGATTTGAGATAAATCATCCATGCACTCGAGACAATTTTTTTTGGTTCTGTAAAATTGTCAAGTTCAAAAATTCTGAGACCAAAACTAGCCCTCCCAATTGACACAAATTCACCAAAAATCTAAGGACAAACTTGTCCTCTGGAAACCAAAAATCAGCAAACCAACCTCAGCAAAATCCCAGGACAATTCCAATTTGCAAATCTGCTGTAGCTGCCACCTGTATGGCCTGCTGATGTCAGCGGTACGGACCTATTGTGCCTGTCCATAAATTTCCACATGTGCGGACCTGTACTTGTCAACTCACACGTGCAGACCTGTCCATATAGTACGACATGTTCGTATTGTTTTGCTCATGTGTGAGCTGTACAACTGCTTCACATGTGCGGTTTGTCCTCACACATGCGGCCTGTCCTCATGTGCGGCTGTACTTCTCCCACACGTGCGACATACTGCTCTTGTCCTCATCACACGTGTAACCTCCCTTGGCTGGAAAGATGCCTTGGTTGAAAATAAAAACAAATTTTTTCCAAGAAACCCTAGGCCAGATTGCCAAAATTACAGAATTTCGCTTGCTGAAATTTCCAAGCTGCACAAGCGCACTCTCACTTATGTTAAATCCATAATGACACAATCAGATTTGTCACAATCTCTCCTCTCCTTTTATAGGAGTCTTATGAGTGACTTTAGGAACCCCTTCTAAACTCAACAATTAATTAGAATATTTTATTCCTCTTTGTGGGTATGAAACCCCAACACAAACCCACAAAGCCCATTAAGCCCTAGCCTCATCCCAAAGGCGTTTTCATTGAAACAAAGGTGTAATTTGGTGCCAACAAAGATTCCCACATGCATGACACCATGGCCTCTTGTGGGATTGCCTCTTGATGCGACAAAAGCATCAAGACTGCCTCTCAATGAGGGAGGCATTCCATCCTCCATCCCCAGGAAGTATCTCTGTCTCCCATACTGGATCTGCTACCATAGTTGCACTCCAATCCTCCTGACTGGCTGCTCCCTTTGTTACCGAAGCAAATCCTACTCTCCAATCCTCCTGACTGGTTGATCCCTCGGTCATTGAAGCAAATCCTGCTGTAACAAATGGGTTTTCCATGGAAGATACACTGCTCTTAGAAGCCTCTTGTTTGGCCTCCTCAACCCATGACACCTTCTTGACGATCTTGGAAGATGCCTCTCTTCCTCCTGTACCTGAAGATCGACTTCCTCTGGACAAAAGATGCTCCCTCTAAGCCCGTTAACTCCCTTTGAAGTCTAACTTCATCTGAACAGTTCTGGGAGGCTGCTCCTCCCCACTGGATCCTGCGGGCTGACTCCCTATGAAATCTGGCTCCCTCTGAGCTTGTACCACTGGTGGGGCTAGCTGCTCCTCTTGAATCTGCACCCCTGGTGGAGCTACCTGCTCCTCCTCATCTGTCTCTCTACTACTGTTGGCCACAGCTGGCATAGGTCGACCCTTCAGCCTGTATAGGTTGCCCTCTCTAACTCCAAGAACCACTGCGGATCTGAGGCTAGATCTCCTAGGCATAAATAACACTTGTCTATTCCGAAACAAGACTGCATAACCCTTCTCTTCAATTGCTGAGATTGAGAGTACACTCCTCTTGAGTTCCGATACCCATAAGTTATAACACGTTTGACATCCTCAACACATCTCATAACTCCATCCGGAACGATACTGTACCGGATCCTTGTATTGCATGCTTCGTCCCCATACCAAGCTCCACATACAAATCTGAGTCAGTCTCTGTGAGGATATCAAATAACTCTCGTGCACCTGTCATATGGCAAGAGGCTCTGCTATCCACCAACCAGGTCCCACCACTAGAAATTGTGCCTGAAAGGACAGAGACCAACAAGATCTCCCTCTGAAACCTGTGTGCAACCTCATCAACCTCTGCTTTTGATTCCTGCTGCCTTCTTCCCTTTCCATTTCAGTGTGGACACTGTGAAGCATAATGACCATAATCATGACATTCAAAACATCTGATCTTACTAAGATCCTTCTTCCGTCGCGGTTCTGGAGATGCTTCTCTCTTGGCAGAACTCTTGCCAGGAGAACCTCTTATGCCCTTCCTAGTGCGGGCTGCAAGGGCTTGGTTCTCATCACTGTTGCTCTTCTGCATACCATTCCTGGACTCCAACTGAGTCTCCTCCTGGATACAATCAGTCCATAGTCTATCAAATCCTAACAATTGCTCATGTGCACAAATCCCCTGCACAAATGGTTCCCAAGACCTGGGAAGACCTCTCAACGCTACATTCACCAACTCAACATCCTCAATTGTCTCACTGATGGCTGCAAGCTGATCTTGGATCTGAGTAATCTTCATAAGACAACTCACGACTGTGTCCTCACTGGACATCTTAACAATTTGGAGTTGGTGCTTCAAATGTAACTTCCTAACTATATTCTCGTTTTGGTATAGTCCCACCAAAACATCATACATTTCCTTGGCAAACTTCTTTTTAACAATGTGAGGAATCAGGTGATCCTTCATGGATTCTAGCAACACCCACTTGGCCTTCACTTCCTTCTTCTTGTGAGTTGCCAATTCTTGCGGATCGGTAGGACTTGCAACCACACCCTCAACATACTCTTTGAGGTCATTCTTCTCCAACAGAAGAACCCTGGCCTTCCAAGCCCAAAAGTTTGTTGCCCCTTCCAACCTGTCCTCAATCTTCAAAGTGTTCACCATTTTGACTTGCCCAGAACAAAACAAAAATTCTGCAACAACAACCTATTGTACTTGTAGTAGCAAGTGTGTCTCAAGAGATGACTCCCTCTCTTCCTTCAAAGTCTCAGCTCTGATACCATGTCAATTTTCACATGCAATTCTATGTGACCAATTTCAAATCAGAAAATTACTTCCCAATGATCAAACAGTAAACCCTAGCTATTATCACTGAACAATTTTACACTGAAATTATGAAAGAAAATTACAACAGCAGAAACAACAAGAACTAAGATAAATCATCCATGCACTTGAGACACAAAATTTTATGTTCTGCAAAATTGTAAAGTTCATAAATTATGAGGGCAAAACCAACCCTCCTAGTTGACACAAATTCACCAAAAATCTAAGGACAAACTTGTCCTCCGAAAACAAAAAATTAGCAAACCAACCTCAACAAAATCTCGAGACAATTCCAATCTGCAAATTTGCTACAACTGACACCTGTACGACCTGCTGACGTTAATGGTACAGACCTGCTGTACCTGCCCAGAAAATTCCACACGTGTGGACCTGTACCTGTTTGCTCACACGTGCGGATCTGTTCGTACAATAGGGCATGTTCGTACTGTTCTGCCTCACAGGTGCGAATTGTATGGTTGCCTAGCACGTGCGACTTGCTCCTCCTCTCCTCCTCACACGTGTGACCTCCCTTGGCTGGAAAGAAACCTTCCTTGGCTGAAAACATAAACATAAATTTTCCAAAAAACCCTAGGCCAGTTTACCAAAATTTCAGAATTTCCCTTGCTGAAATTTCCAAGCTCCTAGCTCAAGTGCAATCTCACTTATGCTAACTCCATAATGACATAATGAGATTTGTCACAATCTCTTCTCTCCTCACATGTGCGAATTGTACGGTTGCCTCACACGTGCGACTAACTTCTTCTCCCACACGTGCGACCTACTCCTCCTCTCCTCCTCACACGTGTGACCTCCCTTGGTTGGAAAGAAGCCTTCCTTGGCTGAAAACAAAAACATAAATTTTCCAAAAAACCCTAGGCCAGATTGCCAAAATTTTAGAATTTCCCTTGCTGAAATTTCCAAGCTCCTAGCACAAGTGCAATCTCACTTATGCTAACTCCATAATGACATAATGAGATTTGTCACAATCTCTTCTCTCCTTATATAGGAGTCTTATGAGTGACTTTAGGGACCCCTTTTAAACTCAACAATTAATTAGAATATTTTCTTCCTCTTTGTGGGTGTGAAACCCCAACATAAGCCCATGAGGCCCTAGCCTCATCCCAAGGGTGTTTTCATTGAAACAAAGGTGTAATCTGGTGCCAACGAAGATTCTCACATGCCTAACATCATGGCCTCTTGTGGGAATGCCTCCCAATGCTACAAAGGCATCAACAAGTTTTCTTGGTTAAGGGTTTCTAGGGTAAATCTCTTATATACTGTGTATGTGGCATTGTTCTTTCCTTTTTTCTCAAGAATCTATTAGCATTGCTTCTCTTGCATAGTTTTATCGATCACTAGTTTTCTACACTCTAGAGGGTTCTACATTAACATGGAGATCCCTCCGAACTTTATTAACCTCCAAACTTTATTAACACACATACCCACATAGTGAAAGGGATTTTATGCTTGTTGAGTTGGTTCAACTACACAACAACACCCCATGTCAACCACTAAACCACAACCTCATGGCTGTTTGTTTTGGCATAACATAAGGAATCCATATCTTTTTTCAAGGTAGATATGGGTCATCTCCCCATTTCAAGGTAGATATGGATCAAAGTGTCTTGAGATGAGCTTCCTTTGTAGAATATTTGGAGTTCTTAAATATCTTCCCATTCCCAACTAAATGGTTCAATGGAGGTGAAGTTGCGGATCAAGGAGTAAATTTGTGTCTTCGAGATCTATGCTCCTTTGAATTCTTCCACCTTGTACTAAGAATATTTTTGTTGATCCCAATAATTGCTATTGTTTTTTCTTTTTAATGAAAAGCCTTTTTTCACTAATAAATTTTTTAAAATAGGTATAGTGTGTTTTTTTTTTATAAAAGAAGGGGTTTCACATGCAATCTCCACAAGCACTATCAAAGTTCAAAATTGGGATGACTATCTACCAAAATGCCTATAAATCTAGAGCATCCCATAAAAGTTTTACATAAAAAACACAACAAAAATAGTTTATGAGAGAGAACATAATGGCCTTAGGCCCAAGCATAAACACAATGTCATTAAGCTACAATACATAGTAGATTAGTGTCGGGAGAGGGTTGCCATGATGGTTGGGGGTTGGCCCCCAATGGGTACTAGTGAACTCAACCTTTATGACAACTGGATCCCACCCATTGCCCCCCTAGCTTAGGGGGTTTCTCAATCTCTGAGATCACTAGTGCCCAAGTTTAAAACTTATCGTTGTTTTGCATAAGAGGATGTTAGTGGTTCCTCCTTTGCTTTTTCTTCTTGACAACATGGCCCAGCCCTTATATCTTTGTCATTGGTGAGAACTAACAAATATAGTCGGGAAGTGCTAGGTGGCTCCCCACTGGTTACAAGGTGCACCTCCCCAAAAGTTTTCCAAATTCCCAAGTTTGCTAATTTCCTTAAATGTTTTCCCTCCATCCATGCTGTCAAGTTTGCTAAATCTCGAGTAACCTTTAAGGGGACTCTCCTTAGAATTTTTTCACATGTTTATTTTTCTTTCAATTTTCAGATACCAATATAAGTTGTTTTGCATTGGTTTGAATGCTCTATTTATGAATCTCCACAAAGCCAATCCTTTTGCACAGGGAGGAAAATAATTCATTATCTATTATCGATGCCACTGCAATATTTTGTAAGGGTGGCTAGTTCCCACCAATTTAGAGGGGGAATAGTAAGATTGTAGAGTAGCGTTACACCCAAATCTATATTGAGGGAAAATTTCCTTAGGTTCAAGCCTCCTTTATCCTTGATTTGCGCTACCTTGATCTAGATGATTGGATTGAACTTCTTTTTGTTGTTTGTTTTGCCCCATTTACAGAGGAACATCTTTATCATACCTTGAGGGGTTGCGCAGAGAGCAAAGAAATATGAGGAAGGATGAAAGAAGAGACTTGAGAATAATAACCCTTGCTCGAAGAGTTAGCCACCTAGAAGTGTAGACTTTAATCATCAATCTTATGTTTTTTAAAATTTGAGGCCAATATGAAGATTTGATTCTAGTAAAACTTATTGGGACACCTAAATAAATGACATAGTTTGAAGAGTTTCCTATTTGGAATTTCAAACTCTGAGCTATTCTTATTATCTCCTTCATAAGGTGTTGGGGTGGAACTTCTACTTGGAAAAGTTTAATTTTCTAGCTTGAAGCAAAAGTAAAAAATGATCTAAAATTGCATTGGACACCGAGGTAGTAATTATAAAAGCTACATGGGTGCTTCATAATAATAAGATTCTCATCAATCTAAATATGAAAATAACAAATTGTTTTTATTCCCATAACATAAAATAAGTAATTAGAAATAGGAGCTTGCCTCATGAGAGAGTACTAGGGCTTTGCAAGTGTTAGGGTTTTTTGCTTGTCTTCACAGTGGCCAATGGAGGAGGGAGCACTCTCCCCCAAATCCTTCTCTTGCGATGTCTCAACCTTTAAGGCTATTGCAATAGCTACAACAAAAAGGGTGAAATCATCTCGAGTTGAAACCTCAAGATTAGTGAAAAAGCTAGATCAAATCCCATGTGTTGTGGTTCCTCCTTTGGCCCCTCGCAAGAAGGCCCCCATGTTCTCAAAGCACACACTTATTGGCCAATTCACAGGTCTGTGGCCATTGCCTATATCAATGGAGATCTGGTTATAGAAGAATTGGGACACCTTGATTAAAGGGATGTTGGAAACCTTATAATAACTTTTTGTTTGAACTTAAAGAAGATAGGACACAATCTTCATAAATTACCCCTATTTTATGGGTGCTCAAGAAATGTATATGGATAGGTGGTCACTAGAATTCAATGCTAAAGTAGATATTTCCATAATAGTGTCTATTTAGTACAACTTCGACAATGCCCTCTAATATTTTGCGATGACCAAACGTTGGTTTCAATAGGGATCTCAATGGGACGATACATAGATAGAGATAAACCAAAATCAAGGCAGTTGACATGCGCTCATATTTTTGTAGAAGTTGACTTGGAGAAAGGATTGCTAGAGGCCATCCAACTAAATATGAATGGGTGGATTCATATCTAGGCATTGCACTATGAACAAATCCCCTAAAGTGTAACACATGCCATGAATACATACACTTCACGGAAGATTGCAAGAAAAACTCCAAGTCGATGGACCCAAACATTCTTCCGTGGACAATCGACCTCTACTAGCGAAAAAAGCTTTAGGGAACAAGCAAATGCTACTAGCTAAGGGACCCCATGAGCTAAGCTACACAGAATTGATTCAAAGTATTAAGCTCAAAGATCCAAGTGGAAGATACAGAGGTATATGGATCATCAACCCAACAAAAACAATTAGAAGAGATTGTTTTGAGTTAACTCTCTCTGCTATCAATAGTCCCAAGTTTAGAAGTTCAACTAGAAGATTTAGAGGTACATGGACTGTTTCCCACATGAGAGAAACCAAAAGGTTATGATCTGTGTGCAAACCCCCTTGTATATCTCTCAAATCTCTTCATTTTGGAGCAAATCCCAAATACAAACATTATGGTTGCAAACCCAATGGGCACTGACCCAATAAGCTTGGCAACATAGACTCCTCGTCGTGTCCTCACTTGAAATAGGGCATAACAAATCCAAGATGCAGAAGAGATACAAGAACCAAAGGATTTGCGAAAAACAAGAAGAAAAACAATAAAGAGAAGTGAGAGGAAGAAGCAAATTGCAACAATGCATTGAGGGCACAAACTACCCTCCAGAATGCCTTTGGAAGTGGAGGTAAAACTTCTCAAACTAAGAAATGAAGGTTCTTTCTTGGAATTGTAAGGGAGTAGGTAGTAAAAAGAAGCAGGGCGATATTAGAAGTGTCATTAGATTTGAACAATCAATGCTAGTCCTTCTACAAGAAACACGTTGGAAGAAAGCCTTTTTCAAGATCTATATGACAAGATATGGAGGGGTAGTTATGGAGTCAATGTTAGTGCTCAGGGAGCCTCCATAGGAATAGACATTCTCCAGTATCCAAGAGCATTGCAACTTATTTCAATGTAGAAAATTCCACATTGGTTATTCACACTTATGCTCCTCATAATTACTAGGAGAAGAAGCACTGCTGGGAAACCATGAGAACCTATGGTGACACTCTACGTCTTGATTGAATAATTCTAGTCGAGGATCTAAATCAAGTTTTGAGCTAATTGAAAAGAGATGCAACTCCTTTGTTTGAGATCCATGTTGGGAACTAGTTTTTGTTGATTGTGGACCGGGATATGATAGATCCTTGCCCTTGTAAGGGAAATACATTTGGAGCAACAAGTGTTTTGGCCTCGGGCATACAATGGAGTCACTGGATCAATGCTTTATTTATAGTTTCTTTCTTCTTGAGACAACTCGAATCCACTAAAAAATTATGCCTTCCATGACATTAGATCACTAATCGATCTTGTTGAACATTGCCACTAAAGAATATTATGGCTCAATGCCCTTCAAATACAAACCGCTCTCGTTGCAACACAATGCACTTTGAGACATCAATTTAACATACATGGGTAACACTAGCGATGAGATTGACCTCCTATGTTTGGGAGTAGAAAATAAAGGCAGTAAGGCTGAGATAGAAGGAATGGGCCAAAACAACATTTATCCCACCCTCCAAAGCTTGAGTGGAGTGCAAAGAAAAATAGGTGCGCATTCAACTTGCAATGGAATCCACAGGGGTAACAGGGACCCTTTGGCTCAAGATCAAGAAAAGGTGAATGCAAGGAAACTCTTAAAAGCCAGAGGGAAGAAGAAGAGCATTGACAAATTAAATCTAGAAGTCTTTGGTTAAAAAATTAGGGGATAGGAATAATAAGTTTTTTCACAAACATGTGAGCTTAAGGCATATTCACCACAATGTGCCTAAAATTCACTGGCCAATGGCAATTAGATCCTTTAGTTCAATAAAATTCTAGAAGGAACACATAAACACTACAGAGCTTTGTATATGGAAAGTCCCCTAGACACATCTTAAGAGGCTTGGGAGGAAATGCTAAGTGTCATTGCCAAAATTATCTCAAAAGAGGATTATTAGAATAGTTGACTCATACTTGTCTTGTGTGCTAATATTTAGTCACATAAGTTTGTTATTGTAGAGATTATTGTCAAGTAAAGAGTGCCTCTACATGAATAACCTTCTTGAGTGGTTTTAGAAATTAGGAGGTTGTTGGATGAGAGCTAGATTAACACCTAGTTTAGTGGGTGGTTGAGATATTCTCTCAACTAGTTATGATTGTGATAAAGGAGTGTGTCTATCTTTAGACAAAGTCTTCATGTATTTATTGTTGAGATTTGGGTACCTTGGAAAGTGGTCCCCTTGTGTTCGTGAGTCTCTAAACACAAAGGGGGAGACTGTGTACCTTGTACTTTATGTGTAATTTCACTTTGACTTAGGAGATTTAAGTCAAAAGTGAAATTTTGTCATTTTAGGCAAAAGTGACATTTTATTCACTAAGTGGGTGAATGAGGGGACATAAAGTGAACTTAGGAAACTTAATCCAAAGTGGGTTTTGAGTTGAGATTCTTTTGGAGAGATTTCAGCCATGGATTAGAGATGGTTTGGGGTGATCCTAGCCATCCATTCCTAGGTTTCCTTATGGATGGTTCAAGAGGGGCACATAGGGCCAAAGGAGGCTCATTCACTCATTTGTTCACTTGGAGAGTTTGAGAGAGAGCATTGAGATGAGGGTGGAGGCTATGGTTGAGGGAAGCTTGGGTGTCTCCTTTCATGGAGGACTCATGGAGGCTTAGACCCTTGTTTATTTGTGGTGGTTGTTCTTGCTTGGAGGAGGGTGCACTATAGGAGGAGGGCGCACACTTAGCAGGCACTAGCTATACTTGGACGATTGCAGATCTGTCAGATTCAATGTGGAGGTAGCACACAACAACTTGTTTGTATGCAAGGGATTCTTCATCTGAGGTTAGAGGGTCAAGGGCGCATTGTTTCAGTGAGATTGACAACAAAGGAAGAGGGCGCACTTTGCTTGGGTGCATATCTCTTCTTGGAACTCCAAACCATCTCAAGAGGAGTTGCTATTGTATCAGGTTCCATTGTATTTTCTTACTTGTTGTATCTCATGCTTTAGATATCACTTATATACACTTTCATTCTAAATTGGTTTTCCCCGGGGGGGTTTTATCTAGCGTCATGTTGACCAAAAATACATGTGTTCATTTTTCATGTATGCTTAGTGTTTAAATCAATTGTAGGAGCTTGTAAAGATCCTAGAGGAGTGCTATATGTTTTAAGGTTTGCATGTATTAACACTTGGTTACTAAAACTACTTGCAAGGGCACCTTAAAAGAGCATATAACCATTAGTTTGGGGGCATAAAAGTACTTGACTGTTTGCTGTCCTAAAACAACAGCAAAGGACAACCTTGTTGACATAACTTAGAGCACAACAAGAGGTCATCTGACAGGCCTATTGGGCACCCTCACAGTTCCTAAAAATTTTACATGGTATCAGAGCCTTGGTGGCTAAGTTTGGCTGATTTATAGAGCATACAGTGGACAGTTTTGTGGGACCGTTTTGGACATTTGTGGACAACCTCTTTTCATACCTGTGTTGAAATGAGTGAGGCTGATTTTGGACAACCTCTTTTCGCGTCTGTGTTGACAGGGGTGAGGCTGTAGTCTTTTGTAGTGTGTAGCATCAGTGTGAGTTTCAGTGGATAACCATGTCGGTCTCTGAGATGCGGGCAAAGGATAGGCTAGACGAAGCTAGCAACTGATTTCCTTGGAAGACCAGGATCATATTTGTCTTGGAGGATTTTGAGCTATGGGATATAGTTCAAGCTCCCATGGTGATACCTCTTGCACCTGCTCCATCTCCCTCGTTGGATGTAGATTTCAGGAAGAAGAACACCAAGGCAAAGAGGACTATTTGTGATGCGGTGAGAACCATGTCATACCCCATTTGACTAGGAAGGACTATGACTTTGAGATGTGGGCCTCATTGTGCAAGTTGTACCAGAGTCCCAATTAGAACCGAAAGATGGTTTTGCAGGAGAAACTCAAGGGCATTCATATGCTCAATTCTGAGTCGGTGACATCATACCTTTGGAGATTTACACAGATTCAAGATGAGTTGGAAGCAGTCGGAGAGATTGTGGATCCAGACCTTTTGGTGAGGACAACCTTGAAGAACTTTTCCAAACCTTGGGGTTCATTTGTGCAAGGCATTGTGGTCAGGGAGGTCATTCCCAGGTGGGAGAGACTTTGGGACAACTTCGTACAGGAGGAGCTGAGATGCATCTTTGGATCTTCAGGACAACAACATATTTCAGAGGGTGACGAGGATCTTGCTCTTTGGACAAAGGGCAAGAAGAAGATCGACAAGGGTGCTAGACAAGGTTCCAAGGGAGGGGCCTGTTATCACACAATCTGTACTTGCACAAAGCCCAAGGCAAGTGGATGCAAGATTGGTGTAACAGGGTGTGACCTATCACTGTCACCTTAATAGTTAGGAGTATATCAAAGTTACCCTATGGGAGATGTCCCTAGTGATCTAAAGGGCTAATAAGACTAAGGCAAGGATGCAAGAAAACCCCCCTCTCCCTGTGAAATATCCCTGATCCAGATGATCAAGATACTTGCTATGATCTTGCTGCTCTAACATGCAAATCTGATACAGTGGGGGTTTCTGGATGCGTT
>CBVK0100355791.1:0-12811 GCA_900067695.1 Picea abies
AAATCTCCTTCATGAATAAGTCTTATAGTCTACACTCCTTTTTAGCCAAACTTATAATGTTTGTGAACTCTTGAGACCCAATTCTTGCCTCACCCCTACCATCTTCTTTTAGAACCAATATTTTATTTTAAAAGGATGGTCACATTTAGCTACCAAGTTTCCATATTGGTGAAACCTAAAGCATTGAAATGGAACCCCATGGTAGTATAGAACCAATACATATTCCTTTAAGCCTCTATGAAGAATGTTTTATGAATGCAAACCCTCTCTTAGTTCCAATATTACTAGTATTTTTTCCATATATAGAGTCCTAGTGGATCAATAACTCAAGTCTACACATATGAAATTAACTAAAGAGTTTGTAATCACTTTGAATGCTTCCTAAGATAAAAATTCAAGAGGGAGGCTTGATAATTGCAGCTAGATTGGAAAGCTTCTGATTCTTTTATTCCTGGAATTGATTGATGGTGACCACCTCTTTATTGAAATTGGAGAGAAATCCCACTTCCAAGACTTTAATATAATCCTATCTATGTCCCCTGAATATTTGAAGGAAAGTCCCATCCACCCTCTTTATAACATATACATGCATGGAGAATAGCTCATTATTGGCTTCCAACTCTGTTTTATCCAATATTAAATAGTAATCTCTTCATAACGACTACCATAAATATTCCTCCCTAGGGTCTACGTCACCATACCCACCAACTTATGTAGCTTAATAACATCCCAAGAAGCCAAATTTTCAAGGAAGGGTATCTTCTTTGTACACTTATTTCATTTTCTCCCCCTCAAGACAAAAAATATTGTAACATTCCCTAGCTTGACCAAGAAACATTACTTGTAGAAATATAGATAATTTCGATTTTTTTTCTTCTGCTAATTAAATTCCTGTCCCTTACCAACAACGATAGGAATTCCGAGATATGGTTTTGTAACTCTATCTGTCCAAAGATGGAGTCTTGCATTTTTAGCTTCTATTTTCTTCAAAATTGACAAAAAATTGTGGGTATTCCTCTCGCATAGTTTCTTCGTACTCCCATGTTGCATATTTAGGACCGTAAAATGTCCATTTGACCTTTACCAAGCTGATTGCTTTATTCATGAGCAATTTGAATTTTGAATCCAAGATGCATGCTGGTTCCACAAGAAAATCACCTTCTTGCTCCACTTGGTTCACAGTCCAATCAATTATGTGGTAGTGGTTAGGGACATATTTCTTTAATAATGATACATGAAATACATTATGCACTCCCATGGATGGAGACAATGCTACCATGCATGCAACTGGCCCTATTTTTTCCAAGATCTCAAAAGTCCGACAATATCTTACTGCCAACTTTGGCAACAACCCAATATTAGCGAACTTATTTTCTCTTTTACTTTAAAATTTCTAAAAAAATTGTTCTTGTCGGCATAGATTTTCTACCTGATCCTTGTCATATCATCTTCCATTTCCTTCAACAAATTTGGTCTAATGATAGCTCTGTCTATTGTTTTTTTCCAGCTCACTGGTGTGTTACACTTCCTGTCGTACAATGCTTTAAATGGGCTCATTTTTTATGAATCCTGATACCCATTATTGTAAGAAAATTCCACTAAGTGGATATAATCTTCCCACTTTGATGGTTGGTCCATCACATACATTCTAAGCATGTATTTAATGATTCTAATGGTTCTAGCTAAATGTTTCCCCCACTCCATAGTCCAATATACAAAGTCCTACTCCTTTTGAGAGGACTGTGTATTCAGAGGTTAGCAACAAGAAAATGAGTATTATGACTGATAAATCTAACAGAAATGCAAATGAAGAAAAAATAGGAGTTCCTTCACAACCTTCAAAAAGATAATCTTCATCTGTGGCGGATCCTATTCCTATGGAGGTTCCTTCAAGAAAACTCACAGGCCTGAGAGGAATAAAGCTTGTTTTTCCCTTGCCCATTGTTGCAGACAAAGTTAAGCCCAGGTGGCCTTTTACTAGAGTAGCAACCAAGCAAAATGTCCCTGTGAAGGATGATGCAGCAGAGACTTCAACCCAGAGGAAAGGTAAATCTAAATCTTTTGAGCAGCCTATTGAAATTGTTGCTATCACTACTCCTCAACATGAAATCAGTCCCACCTTTAAGAGTCTCAAGAGGAAAATCAAGGAAGAAAGAGTTGAAGTTGATAAATTGAATAAGGAAGACTTGGATTCTAGGAAGAATCTTAAGGGGATGATGGGCATGTCCCATGAGACTATTGAAAATCCCAGGTTCTTGGATAAAATATTCCTTCCACTTCACAGATAGCTCATAAATATCTATAGGAAAAATAGATCTCATCAAGCTCAAATCGGGAAATTGAAGGCAGAACTACAACCTTTTAAAGAAGAATTAGCCAAGAGAAACCTGGAAATGTTGGCCAAGGTTGCTACTAGGAGAATCTAAAGAATTAAAAAATGAATATACTATGCCTCTATGACCAGCATCAATTTTGGTCAAATTTCTTGTTTCTTGCATTTTACAACATTTTGGTGATGGCTATGTTTTGTAAACCATGATTATCAGTTTTGGTTCTTTCCTTTATTCAAGATTATCAAGATTATAAATTTTAAAAAAAAATTGGACACATGATATAGTTTTGGGATATTTAATAGTTTGTTATAATCAAACAAACCACTACAAGAAAGTTTGCAACACCAGGCGTTGCAAACTGGTTGTTTCAGGATAGTTTGCAGCGAAGTGTTGTGAACCCAGTTTTTTGGAGATTTTGGGGGAAACTAAAGCTCCCATATGTCAATATGGATGCACGCCACCTTTCTTAAGTTCAATTGAGAGTTGGGAGACCACCTTCCTAAAGATACTGCACTCAAATGGACACATCATCATCCTTTAAAAATATGTTGCAAACGTTGCCAACATCATCTTGGAAAATAGCAATTTGTTTCTTTTATGTTGTACACTTGTTGCCACACTTTCCTTAATCATGGGGATCCTATGAGGAAGTTGTTATTCAAATTCTAAAGTTGCCAATGATAGTTTAGGATATAAAAAAAGCATTGTAAGACTGAGGAGGGGTTTGAATGGTGTGAGATAGGATGCATATTTTAATATTGTCTATGTAGCAGAGAGATTGTCCTATTGTATGGACCATACCTAAGACACTTTGGATAATGGAAATCATTCTTGTTTCTTATCATATTTTTTCTATCTTACTTTGATTATAGTATGTTGAATGATTCATCTAGATGATTGTATCTGTGTTGCAATAAAAGATCTATTGTGATACAATTTACAAATATATCAGAGTCTTTCTCTTTGTTTTAAGGGGTTCTTATTTCAGAGAGTCTTCTTCATATGTGTTTCAGTATTACCAGATGTAAATGATATACATATTACACATTTCTTATCAAGTCTTCCACCTACTTATTTTATCTCCTAAAAAACATGATCTGAAATTATTCAAGGCCTTATTTGTTGGTGTATATTGTATGGAGTTATCTGTGATTGAGATTCTTTTATGAGTTTTCCATCCATTTTCCACATTTATAAAAATTTATATTTCACATTCTAATGGGTATTGGGATTTCACTTACAGTAGTCTAAGTGTGACTCCTAGTGCTAACAATTTTGGTGTCGTTGTCGGGGAACAGATTGAAGACATTTCCCTGGGTTGTATGACAAGAGAAAATATTGATTTTGATGGTGCATAGTAATCATTATACAGAAGACTACATATTACACGTGGTGACTCCAAAGTTCAATTGTGGCTTCCAAAGGTAGATACATGAGGTTGAATCCATAGTTACATTTGGCTACACCTGAAACTGATCTAGAAAATATCTTAAAGAAGGGAAAAAAATTGTAAGGATCTTCCTCTTCCAAATCCTTAGGTACTTTTGTAAATTTACCTAAATATGCTTTCTATACACCAGTTGTTGTTTCTCATATCTCTCATTTTCTTATTGCTTAAACTCCTATAAAGTCAAAACAAGAAGATTTCCCTGTAGAATATTCATCTTTTTCTCCTGATTTGAAAGAAGAAAGTCTTGAAAATTTTGATGCTCTTGCATTCCCTGAAGTTTTAAATTGATTTAGGCTTGAGAGTTTGGAATATTTTCCTCTCTTAGGTTCTCCAATTGATTTAGGCTTGAGAGTTTGGAATATTTTCCTCTCTTAGGTTCTCCTTCTCCCCATTATTTTAAATTCATTATGACTAAAGAAGAAGGAAATTTAGTTCCTCTTGAGTTTCCCCCATCCTCATCCAAGACCCAACCACTTTTTATTAAATCTAAAACTCCTCCATATTATACTCTTCATTTTCCTAAAATACCTATTATATAGATTGCATCTTTACCTGTCAAATCACCTCCTATTTCTCCTAGAATTCAGAATCCTCCTTTTCTTAATCAAATGTCAGGGGCTAATCCTCCTTGAAATAGAATGGATTCCATTGTGGCTTCTAGGTATGCCCCTATAGTGCTTCCTCATCCTATGAATACTATCAAAATAGGATATTACCTAAAGTATATGCCCAAGTTCACATGAGAAGAAGATATCACTACAAAAGAACACCTTGCAGCCTTTTATAGCTATTCTGATAATCTGAATATTGAGAATGAGGATGTACGGATGAGAGATTTTGTGCAAAGTCTTGATGGTGAATCTAGAAAATGGTTTAGGAGTTTATCCCCTGGTATTTTGCTGGGATTGAAGCCTTATATGATTCATTTTTAATTCATTGGGGTGACAAGAAAGACTTTTTATATTATATCACTGAATTTGGGGCTCTCAAAAGAAAAGAAGGTGAATCAGTATCAGACTTTTCAAAAAGGTTTAAAAAAATGTATAATAAAATCCCTACTGAGATCAAGCCTATTGAAAATTCTTCCAAAATAGCCTATGCTAGCTCCTTTTACCCTAATTTTCTTCTTATGTTGAGAGATATAAGGTCCACTTCACTATCCCATATGAAAGATGTTTCTCTAGAAGTGGAATTAAACATATTGGCAGCAGATAAATTAAGAGGCAAGTCTGATAGGGATAGGAGGAAACAAAAAGAAAAATCTTCAACTTCTAATGCTCCAGCAATTAACCCCCAGGTTGATGAATTGACTAAGTTAGTCAAGTCCCTTTCTACAGAAATGGAAAAACTAAAACTTGAAGGGATATAAGAAAATAGGAACGCACAAGATTTTGTAAATAGAAACAATTTCAAAAGACAAAACAATGCACTTCAAATTATTCAAAGATATCATAGGAATAGAGAAGATTAAAGGGTTCATACCCCTCTTCAAAACAATTTGGTTGATGATGAAGAAGGAGAAAATGAGGAAGCAAATCAAGAAAATCACTATCTGGGGAACACATCTACTTCCCCTCATCTAACTCAATCTGCTTATGAAGAGTCTCGAATGAATAGTCAACTAAATGAGTTAAGTAAGGGATAGAAAAAAAATGAAACTCAGAACAAGTACAATTTGAGGTCAAAACAAAAAGAGTGAAATCCTAGTACATCCAATCAACTCAAAAAATCAGAAACTTCTACTAAAATGGTGGTTGCACCAAAGAAAGGAAATGAAGAACAAAATAATCAGCCTTTTATTAAAGACCATGTTTAAGTAATCAAGTAAATTCTGAAATCCCCATCTTCTTTTAACTTTGAGAATGAAAAATAGAAGATTAAAATTCCAGTCCCATTCCTAGAGTTGATAAGAAGTCCATTTCTAAAATGTTGCAACCTAATTTTTATTCCCATTCAACAGACTCAGTAAATTTGCAAGATGAAAAACCTACATTTATATTGTGGCCCTTAGTAGAAGATAGATATGACTCCTCTCCTCCTTTTTACACCTCATTGCATGTACATGATAAAATCTTGCACAATTTCCTGATGGAATCAGGTGCATCCCATAACTTAATGCCTAAGTCTATCATGGATGAACTGGGTCTAAAAATCATCAAAGCATATCATGATCTATATTCCTTTGACTCAAGAAAGGTGAAATTCCTTGGGGTGATTAAATATTTGGTTGTTACTCTCTTTCAACTAACCATGAAGACTACAGTCATGGATATTGTAGTTGCGGATGTTCCCCCCAAGTTTGGGATGTTATTGTCTAGATCACGAATTGAAAGGTTGAGAGGGACATTGCAAATGGATCTCTCTTACACCATTATACCAATCTTTGGGGGTGAACACAGAAGGTTGTATAGAGAAGCACAATTGGCTTATATTATTAGTGATGAAGGTAATCCCACAAACCATCATATTTATGTTGTTGAAAATGATTTGGGATCTAGCCTTCTGCAGGTTATTGATCTTCCTCAGTCACCACTGGAAATTAGAAACCAATCACCAACAACATGAGAAATAGTAAAACAAGGTGCTCAAAATTGGAAAATGTACTTTGATGGGGCATCTTCTAAAGATAGTGTTGGTGTTGGAGTTGTTTTCATTTCTCCCTCTCAAGAAGTCATAACGTTTTCTTTCAAAATGGAATTTGAAACCACAAACAACATTGCAGAATATGAGGCCCTAGTTTTGGGGTTAAGGGATGCTAAAGAAATGAAAATTGAAGAATTATCAGTTTTTGGAGATGCAGAGCTGATTGTGCATCAATTCATAAATATATATCAAGCAAAGAATTCAATACTGAGGAATGACAAGAATGAGTTATGGGATCTTATTGACAATTTCTTCCTAGCTTTCAACATATCCCTTGTTCCCATAGAAGATAATACATTGGTTGATTCCCTAGCTGTTTATGTTATTAACTTTTAAATCCCACTACCTCCTAAACTCAAGTATGATGTTGAGGTAAAGTATAGTCCTTCTATACCTGACAATGTCAAACATTGGAAGGTTTTTGAATATGATCTTGAAATGAATATATTTCTAGAAACAGTAGAGGAATTTTCTACTCTTCACATTGATCAATACCCAAATGATGAGAAAAGTCCCCACGCTAATAAATTCATGAATAAGATTGCAGACCACAAGATTTTCCAGATGCCTAGAAATCATATTCCCAAAGGATTAGTTCCCTTGGAGATATTATTTTATAGCAATGATGTGGCTGTGAAATTGAGAGGTTCAAATGAAGATGTTGATCTGACAGAGTGAAATATAGGTATTGATGAGGATCCCAAGTATGTCAAGTTGTCTAGTAGTCTGTCAGAAAAACAAAGAGTTGAGTATATCAAACTATTACAAAATTTGTTGATGTCTTTGCTTGGAATTATGAGGATTTGCAAGCTTACGATATAAGAATTATTGAGCATAAAATACCCTTGAAGGATGATATCAAACCATTTACATAGAAACTAAGGCAGATCAATCCTATGTTGCTTCCCACCATGGAGAATGAGGTCAAAAAATTGCTTGATGCTCAGAGCATTATACCTTTGAGGTGTTCTGAGTGGATAGATAATCTAGTCCCTATTAGGAAAAAGAATGGAGAAATCAAACTTTGTTTTGATTTTAGAAATTTAAACAGGTGTTCTAGGAAAGATAATTACCCCTTGCCTAATATGGAGCATATTTTGCAAAGGGTAACATGCTTAGCAAGGATGTCCATGATTGATGGGTTTTTAGGATAAAATAATATTTC
This sequence comes from Picea abies, assembly GCA_900067695.1. Classification (NCBI taxonomy): domain Eukaryota; kingdom Viridiplantae; phylum Streptophyta; class Pinopsida; order Pinales; family Pinaceae; genus Picea; species Picea abies. The sequence goes on from CBVK0100355791.1 coordinate 7,592, forward strand.
TATTTTACTTGAAGACAGGTAGAAGACAACATTCACCATTCCTTGGGGTACATTCATGTATGCCAAGTTGCCCTTTGGTCACATGAATGCAGGGGAAACTTTCCAGTGTGCAATGGATATTGATTTTATTGGATAAAAGGATAAGTGTGTGATGATCTACTTGGATGATATCACAATGATTTAAAAATCTAATCAAGAGCATTATCATCATTTGGTGAAGGTGTTCCTAAAATGAAGAAAATATGGGTTGTCACTTAATCCCAAGAAGTCCCTTTTTTCTATGAAGGAAGGTAAGTTGTTGGGACATATTGTCTCAGTTGAAGGGGTAAAAATTGACCCAAGTAGAGTAGAGGCTATTAACATTGTCTCTCCCAAGGTCTAAGAAAGGAATTTAGTCCTTCCTAGGTAAGATAAACTTCTTTAGAAAATTCATATCCAATTTTGCTAAGTTGGTCAAATTTATCACATCCATGTTGAGAAAAGGGAATGAGGTAAAATGGACACTTGAAGATAGGAATTATTTTGAGAAAAGCAAACAAGCACTGGCTGAGGCACCTATTCTTATTAGTCTTGATTATTCAAAAGAATTTATGATGTTTTCGTTTGCCTCAAATGATACGTTATTTGTTGTCCTCCTTCAGAAAAACTCACAAGGAATGGAGCATCCTATTTCTTTTTTCAAAAGAGCTTTGAGAGATGTTGAATTCATATATGATATCATGGAGAAGAAATATTATTCTTTGGTCAAAGCCCTCAAATATTTCAGAGTATATGTTTTGCATTCCAAAATTATTGCTTATGTCCCTTCAAGCTCTGTAAAAAAAATTATGATTCAGCTTGACATAGATGGAAAAAAGAGTAAGTGGATTGCTAAAAGTATGGAGTTTGATCTTGATATGAAACCTACCAAGTTGGTGAAAGGACAAGGTTTAGCTAGATTATTAGTTGAACCAAATTGTAAGGCACTTGGGGTTAATTTCATGAATGTTAATTATTAAAATCAGAAAATTGATATTCCTAGCAGCAACTCACATATCAACCCAAAGTTGACAAAGTGTAGTTGGTACAAGGACCTCATCCATTTATTGCAAACATTGTAGCCTCCTACTCGACCTGAGAAGACAAAGGTGAGGGATTTAAAGTGTAAATAAATCGGGTATTGCATTGTTGATCATGTTCTATATTGGAAATATCTTGTAGGGTTCTTTTAAGATGCTTGGATCCAAAAGAGGAAAAACAAACCATGATTGATTTTCATGATATCCTATGTGGAGGTCATTATTTTTGGAGGGCTACATCATACAAAATTATTAGAGTTGGGTACTTCTTTCCTAGTTTATTTATTGATGTGTGTGTAAAGATCAAGACCTATGATAAATGAAAGAAACTCTCAGGCAAGAAACAACTAAAATTGTTTCCTCTTAAGCCTATAGTGGCATCTGGTCCTTTCCAGCAATGCATATTAGACTTCATTAGAGAAATCCATCCGGCTTCAAGTGGTCAGCATCGTTGGATTGTGAATTCCACTGATTACTTCACCAAGTGGATAGAAGTCATTCCCACAATAAATGAAACACATAAATTAGTCATTGGCTTCTTGGAAGACATCTTGTCAAGGTTTGGTTGTCCTAACAATATTATTACTGATAATGTTGTAGCTTTTAAGGCTGTGCCTCTACTGAGGCTTTGTGAAAAGTTTGGGATTCAACTTATCACTCTACTCCATACTACCCTCAAGGTAATGGATTAGTAGAATACTCCAAAAAAATCCTAGTAAAGATAATCAGAGAGTTGTTGGAGGATAACAAAAATTCATGGGATTCAAAAATGAAGTTTTCTCTATGGGCATATAGAGTAATTACCAAGAGATCAATTGGAACTACTCCTTTTCAGTTGGTCTATGGAACTAAAGTTTTTTTTCCTACTCAATTAGCCTTACCTGTGGAAAATTTTCTTCAATATCAACAAGGAGAACTAGATGAGATGATCAGGAGAATGCATCAGCTAGTGGAAGTACAACAAACTAGGGAGCATCTCTTTGATAAAGTACAAAGCGATCAACAGAGAATCAAAGAAGATTTTGACAAGAAGGTAAAGAAGGAATATTTATAGCTGGGAAAACTAGTGCTCAAATGGGATGCACAAAGGCAAGATAAGGGTAAACATGGTAAATTTTACGCCTTGTGGATTGGTCCTTTCAAGATTTATGAAGTTTTGCAAAATAACACTTTTAAATTGCAGAGCTTGGAAGATACTAAATTTTCTAGTGGCCCAGTCAATGGCATTTTCTAAAGAAATAATTTTCCTAAATCCATGAGTGGATTCCTTTCATTGTAAATATCAGTCTTTAGTTAGTTTTATTTGATTTCAATAATGACTCATAGCCCATGTATAAAGCATTGGAACTACATGTTCTTAGTAGCTCACAGGGAGCATGTCATCCCCTATGGATCCAGATGTTAATACATAGAATTGTAGGGGTCAAAAAATCATTTTAGTTTTGTTTTTTGAGTCATAGGTTACACAATTCATAGGATTTAATGTCTTCTCTCTATGGTCATAACTCAAAGTTTGATTTTGAATAAGCTAAAGTTTGGTTCAACCCTAGTTTAAGAGTCTTGCGGTCATTTAATTAGACATCATGATAAGGTAAATAAATTCCCTATGAGTCACACCTTACATCATTACCTTGACATGTCACACCTCCCAGTTGTACACAAGTTTCTCCTTGTCACCATCTATCCTTTTAAATGCCAAGTCAAAGTTATTTGTATGTGCTACCAACTCACTAGGAGAGTTTGCAGTGTACTCATAAGTACCTCACACATTCAATTGTTATCATTGCAAATTAAGAGTTATGTCAAAGGATATTTCATTGTTTTCGACACCATATTTTAACAATTTTTTCAGGGATTATGTCATCGGATAATTTGCGCAGAAAGATAACAGAAACCCGAAGTTAACACCGCGCACATATTTGGACAAATACGTATTTAGCGAATTGCATGAAGTATGTTTCTATGATTTCCCGCATGTGTTGCAGGAGTGGATGTTGAGGTTGAAAGACAACCACCCTACAAATCGGATCAGACAACTAGAGTGGAATTCTATGGAGATCGCGCAGTTACAACAAGTTGACAATAAATTTACACACGTAGTAGATTTATGTTTAGACAACATTGTTGTAGGATTTATCATATAATTTGCAGTAGATACTGCGAAGTCTTACAACACAACTAAACAAGAGTTCCCGAAGGGACCTATAGGTAGGTATATCAGATCGATGTGTACTTCCATCAAGATGTTACTGTATAAAAAGGTGTAATGACCATTGCATCAGACAACTAAACTTCCATGCGTGCATGGGGGAAGGGGGGAAGCACTAACTAGAGCTGGAAGGATGGAAGGAGAAATAGAGAAGGGAAAGAAGGAGGAGGCCTTGGATCCAATCATGATGGAGGAAGACCAGAAAAGTGAGTGGAGCATAATAGATCAGAAAAGTGAGTGGAGCATAATAGAAAAAGACAACACTCCCCAGTAGAGAGAGAAATAAAAGGAACAACTAAGCTCAAAGCTAGTGTTGGCCATCTAGGTAGTTACAGAGTTTTGAGTTAGCTTAGTTATTAATGTTGATCTCCCTCTGGGCCTGCTGTAATATTGTAATGTGTTGAGTATACTCCTGTGTCTTTGATATGTCTGAGTCCTAAGGCAAGGTGCATGGTGCAATATGTTTTAATTTTGAGGTTTTGTATATCAAAGATATGGAGTCCTATGGTTGGCATATGTGTCTATCCTATGCAATGTATATCTTTGACATGATGGAATTCTTCCAGTAATAAAGATATGACATTTCTTATCCATTTTGTTTCTATTATGTATGACTTGAGAATGCGTGTGTATAGTTTTAATTCTTAGTCCTAAAATAATCTATCAATCACGAGTTACATGGATGTAAATTGTAGGGACTCCTTGTGTGTATAACCCTTCATCCCCATCACAAGACTTTATGGTATCTATGATCCTCTCTACATCTCGAGTGAGACCTTCCATGGCCTTGACTGATGATTGATATGTCGATTCTTTGGGGTTTTGTTTGACAGCTCTAGACGAACCTTGGGTCTAAAAATCCCCATCGTTAATAAGGATAGGATGCACAAAAGCATAGACCAAAAACACCCAATAGATCTTTCCACTTAAGAGTGAGACACCCCTTCACCATCATCACATAAATTGGTTCTAGGAGTTATTACATTTTCATGGTTCTTGTAGCACTTCAATGTTATCCATTATCTATACACCTCAAGAAACTCATTTGAACTTTAATTGATTACTCTAATCCTAACAATTCCATATTGTTGTGATTCAAATTGGGCACCCTACTTAACAATCACTAATCTTTGACTAGCTAGGAGAATACTACTTTTTTGCAAAGGAATTTCCCTTTTTTCGTTTGCAAAATTTTCACTAATGAGTTTGTTACCTCTTTAATCTAACATCACCATACTTTATACAATTCCTTCAAATGACCTTTATCAATATCATGATCATTTAACTTCATTAGTTGATTGACAATATTTTATTCTTGATAGGCATCACCCTTACTTAAACCTTATAGTGATCCTTATCATGTTCTTATATGGAAATACTTTTATGATTCCACAACCATTTTTCATGGGTTTATTCATTCACGAGATACCTTAAGAGTGATAAGTTATTTAATCATGATTATTCCCTAAATTGAAAATGTTCCATCATGTTCTGGGATATGCTATTGCTTCTTATCGTTTTCTTATCCTCATTTGTGAAACTTCCATTCACTCACCTTAAGTATATATCTATTACTCTTTTCTATTCGTCTCATCCTTCCAAGTTGGTTATGGTTACAAGGACTACAATCAATTATCACCATTAGAAAACTTGCAAGTTCATCATTTTCCCTGCCTTCATAAGGTAAATTTATCATATATATGCCACTAACATTGGGGATCAAACTTAGAAACTTTCCTTTTAAAACCCTTGTCTCTTTGTAATTATTTTTCCATCTTCTCATTCTAATAATAGGTTTACCATCCTTCTAGGGGTAGTTGCATACTATCTTAAGGTATATTGCTTAAAACAACTTATTCACACTTTTTAACTCAATATTAGTGCTTATAGAGGAAATCTAAACCAAGATGACACTATTTGTTCAAGTTTATCGGTTTGTTGTATCTTTCTCAC
>CBVK0100355794.1:0-29692 GCA_900067695.1 Picea abies
GGATCCCTTCCATAATAGGATCCATTGTATGGTGTTGCCCTACCTCAATGATTTTGATAATAATAAATGAGATTTTGCATATTGTTATTGTATATCTATGGTGGTGCTTTTGTATTCAATATTTTTGGTGACTATATTTGTAGATCTACTCAGGTTCTTAACACATATCTTTGAGAAAATATTTGTTTTCCCTCTTTTTTTATATCATATTTTCTTTCCATCTCTTTTAAATCATGTTTCATATTCTTTTTGAGATCATTTTTAAAATCTTTGATTTCTATTTTAATTACTATATTTAGGATGTAAACCTTTCTTCACAATGTGGATTTTAGGCTCTCTATTCTCTCTTTCATGTTGGACATATTAAATCCCACCTCTTCATTCTCTTCTTATGTTAAATATGAGCCTTCAAAATCCTTTCTAGGAGTTTCATTTGGCTTATTACTTCTTTACATGTTGGGCCTAGGGTTTTGGAGACTATTTTTCTAGCCAAATTCACCATATTATAACTTCTCCAATTGTTATATTTATATTGATTAGATTTCTATAGGATGCTTTGTGGTATGTCCTTTTTAGGCTCCCACTACTCCCATGCAATTTGGACATTTGAAGAGGAATTTATGGTAGAATTACCTTAAATTTTTGTTTTTTCCCTATTTCGATAGAAATAACTTGTATAAAATTCTGCTTCAACAACATTTTCCTCATAGGTTTGAAATTTGGAATAGAAACAATAGCATCCACATTATTTCTAATGGCACTATTTTCACTCTATTTGGATCTCACAATCCTTAGATATGATTGTTTTATCAAAACCACCCATTTAATCCTAGTTTGAGGACTAGAAATAAACCCTAACTTACACATCCCATAACTCTGAAAATGAGGTGAACCAAATTATAAATATTTTACCTGATATAATTACATATGTCCTTTAACCACATTGAACATTTCACTATTTGGAAATAAAAGAAGAAAATTTAGAGTGAAAATGGTAAAATGGATCATTTGAAGGAACCAAACCAAATATCATATACTCTAATACCAAATGTTAAATGTTATGGATCAAATACTTTAAATAGAATAAATAGTAGTGCCAACTATATGTTGTGAAATAGTAATTTAAGAGAAAAGATCACCTTAGATCAATATACAATGTTGTTATAATTTGGGGATGTGTTTCCTTGAGGAGTGTCAGGGTTCTCACCTACAAGGGAGCTTATTTTAACACCAATGTAACTCATCTTAAATCCTATCTCCAAAGAGGTTTGTCAAATGATGCCTCCTAAGCTTTGTGAACTAAATATGAATCTAAATGATTTTTTTCACCAAGAGATTGTAAGACCAAGTTTTTCATTATGAAGTGTTATAATAATCATTTTGTCAAGAAATATGGTTCCTTATTCCTTTTTGTAGAGTATTAATATTTGAACAAAGCATCTATTAAGAATCTATTGTTCCCTAATATATTCCATTTTCATGAAATGAAGCCAAGTAATTCATAATCCTTGTTAGGTCCCAATATATATCATTGACCCAACAAATTAACCTTTATTTTACCTAACAAGGAACTAGCCACTTTCATCTCAATTTTTTTTTTTGCTATATTCATAATTTAACTTTAATTATTTACTAGCCTTAAGAGAAAAATAGGATTGATGGTGTAGTCATGAAAATATCATCACCTAATTTTTCATAAATGTATTCCCTAAGAGTTGAAGGAGTGTTATGGTCATGTTCTTTCTATAGTTAGGTTTCTTGACCTAGTCTATCATATCTTCTACAATCATAGAAATCTTGTTTATTGGGCCTTGGTGGCATTGGTTGTAGTTAAAATTGGAAAATTCCTAAGCTCTAATATGTTTTGTGGCATGTACATTCACATTTATTAGTCCCTACCAAAGCAGAGAATATAGCAATCAATTTTTGGTCAAATTATTTTGACTTTTTAATTATAATAAAAAAAATTATAATGTTTTTGAAATTTTCATAATATTTATATATTAAATTTAATATTTAAAAAAATGCAAATTATTTTTTTAATATTTAATATTCAAAATTCTATTTTATGATTGGTTGAATATGATGAAATGAAAATTTCTCCCTGCTTGGATGTGAAATTGTCAGTGAAAAAAAAATATAAAATATTGCCATCTATCCTCAACAATGGCCAAATATCATATTAGCATATTCTATGTATTGCACTTATTTAACACTCATATCTCCTTATTTGATACTCGGATCTCCTTTGTTTCCTTTGTATAGAAAATGAATTTATGTTTTTTGTGGAATGAGTTCACTGGAATAGGGTTGTAGTGACGTAGTGAATAGAGCATTGGAAATTTAATTCTTTTGGTACTATAATGTTTTAGTACATTGACTCGACAATTGATGCATGTGACGTGTTTAATAAGTTTATTTCAAAATTCTAACAGTTGTGTTACACCACTGACAAAATTTCTATCTAAGACTAAATGTGACTAGTCCCCTCCGGAAATTTAAGTCGATTCAGAAATTTAAGATTCTTGTTGAATCCATTGAATATTTACTTGTAATTTTCTATGTTCATTGTTTTCGTGGTGTGGAATGGCTTAAAATAAGAGTACATGGATCACTAAAAACAATTCTTTCAATATAACATGTCCTATGATGTTAAAGGGGGTGGGTGATTCAAACACATGAGTCACTATCTCTTTCAATCGATGGGTTGGGATATCATAATTGTGAAATTTGATTTCTGTACAAAATTGATTTCAAACTTTTAATAACACAATTGATCTCATGAGTGAGTGATTTATTGTGAAGTATTTAATTTTCGATGGAGGAGTATTTCATTTCCATCGAGTGCTATTTCATTGTTCTCTCATAGTCGATTGGTCCACTACTGTTATGATTTGTGAACACCTATGCGGCCCGTCATTGTAAAGAAAGAAGAAAATGATGTTTAGTAAACTCTATTTGTCGTGTAACAAAATAAAAATCACGAAGGAACAACGATAATTGGGACAATCGCAACCTGTGGTGGCTGAAGTCCGAGACATCGGGAAAAGAATGAGGAGGATTCCATTGTTAAGAGGAAGCACTTGTATTTGTGAGATCATATTCTTTGTTAGGGAAATGCATTGGGAAATGAGGAGGATTCCATTGTTAGGGAAATGCATTGGGAACACAAGGATTTTCTTCGGAAACATATTCTTTGAATATTTAGGGTGCCTCCTCTAGATCACCTGTGTCACCATAGATTCCAAAATCAAAGAGAATTAGTGAATATTGTTCAAATCCCAAGAACACATTGAAATTATTTACCAACGGGGAAGATCTCAAGTAAGTGCATGGTGGAGAAAAATGATCATAAATGAATGGTGAGCTCCATATAAAATATGAAAAAGTAATGGAAAATTTCTAGCGGAATATTTTCTTAAAAACTAAAATAGAAAATAGGATGCTCATATAAGTATAATTTTTTTGGTTGCAAGGGGATACCTTTTTTTGGTTGCAAGGGGATACCGAGGAAAATTAACGGTAAGCGTGTTTTCTTTAATTTTTGAAACAAAAAAGTTCAAATTGATGGCTAGGTTCTTCAATAGTACTATTTTTGTATTTGTTGGAGTAAAAAAATAGTTCAAATCTATGGGAGATTTCTTCGCTCTCTTACATAATAAAAAATTGATTGAGAAAATATTTTATTCTTATTTAAGTGATAATAGAATTCAAGATTTTATATACAATACAATGGTCTTCTAATCTCAAACACTTAAAAAATTAAAACTTTTTACTAGCAACTTCATATGAGTGTCGAATCAACCATCTTAACCTTCATATGAGTGTCGAATCAACCATCTTAATCTTAAGGTATACTTGGAAGATATATAAATAAATCATCAGTCGATTTTTACATATATAAACAATTGTCAATAGATCCTCCCCCCCGGGCTGTAGAATGGGCCTCTTCTAACAATTATGTTGAATGTAGTAAAAACATTATCTCTTTTATTTGTAACTTCTCATGCTTGGGATTCTTATAGTGCCTAAGCCCTAAGTTAATCTCAAAATTGATGTTTTTAAATCTAATTTAGGCTCTTCAGAGGATAATGCATAAATCTTAGGTCATGGAAGCTGAAAAAAGTGGATTTGTTTTTTCATTTGTCTATTTTCTTCGATTTAAATCATGGAAGTCGATGCATTACCATTGGGTTCATGTTTCCTAGGCCATGAGTTCAAATTTCATCTATTGAAACTCCCAACATACAACCCTATAAGACTGTTAAAACCATGGACTCTACCAATTCCTTGAGAATTAGCTAAAACACAGATAGATTTTAACTTGCTGATATTCAAATTAAGAATTTGAGAAACAAATGAGAGATATGGTGGATGTAGCATGTCATAGAGTAATTGGGAAACATTGATGGGATCCACGCCAAGAACTCCTCAAAACAACGGAAGAAGAAACCTGGTTATTGTTATCAATGTCGGAATGCAAGAGTTTAGATGAATAGAGAACATGATTAACGACGTTACTTAATTCCATTGGCATTGGCATTGCTTGTATTATCCTCGATCCCAAATAAAAATAACGAGTGTTCGTCAACAATCCAACTAAGTGGGGTAGTGATGGAGGAGGAGAGGTGGAACAAAATCTTAGGGACTCCAAAACAAAAAATACTAGGCAAGTCATTCATTTATGGACACACAAACAACGTATTACATAGGTTGCAAAAAATATTAGGTAGACAAGTCTCACATGTCTAGAGAAATCCATCTCTGAAATAAGTATTAGATTGCGAATGCTTTTTCAGCATGATCCATCTTTTTTTAATAGCAAGAAACCTTCATTTCCATATGCATCATGCAAGTAAATGTGCACATGACTAAAATCATCCAAATGCCCGTCAAAATGTTTGAATTACCATTGGTCACTGTTGATACTCAGCCTTTGCATACATATCAAGACTTAAAATGCTATTTTCTTACTCCCATGCGCCTTCATAAGACCATTGCATTCATCATAACTAGGAAATGTCTATCTAATATCGAGGAATATTCCTCACAATTTACAATCTGTTGCGGGAGGAGTTGAAGCTTCCAAGGACATGCATGTGTCCTTGTCTCCAACAACAGTGTTACAAGCGCCCATGTTGTTATTATTATTCAGTGTTGGTCTCCATTGGTGTCTGTGTGGGAGTGTTTTCAGTAGTTCGGAATTGTCATTGGCTTTGCGACTTCAAGTCTCTTCAGTGGCCATGCACCTCCATAGAGCACTTCTCCCAGATGGATCCCATTAATTAAGATTTTTCCCAAGTTTGGAGACTCTAGTTGGTGCTTGGCAGAGGATTTCCTACATTGTATTGGCTATAATAAACATAATGTTGTTAGAGAGATAATCAACATATTATTGCTAAAGGTAATGCACATGGTGTAACGTGTGAAGGGTATAACTTGGAGGTTGCTAGGAAGAAACATGTCAATTAGTCAATTAGATTGCACCACATGTGTTAGCACACCTCTAAAATGGTATAATTTCAATAAATTTGATAATGAAATCCACTAAAATAAAACTACGATTCACATGGAAAAGTTCCAAATTTCAAACAAAAATCACTCGAATTTTTCCAAAAAAATGATCATTTGTGACCTATTTATCGAAATGGGATTTTTTGCCTACATTCCTTTTGGCACACTCACATATTTTAATGTTCTGTCATAAAAGTTTTGAATTGATATATGATCCCAGTCATTATGCCCAATATTATTATAATCATATCATACATATTGTAGGCCCGCCAGACTCTTACCTACACTGTGATAGTTCATGTTCGTAGTGTTGAAGTGGGACATCGTGGTAATAAGTCTCTATATGTTTTAAGAACATGTGTTATCTCCGGGGAGGTCACAGGTTCAAAACCGGCGGGGGGTAGGGATGCTCATATTGGCCCGTTGTGACAAGGCTGGAAGGGTAGACGACGCTTGGGATAGAGGTTCACTTCGGTGGGCCTCGAGACGTCTCGGCCCCTGCTGAGTCACAAGTTATTGGTATATCTGGCTTGCGGGCTGTTGGATATACTCCAACACTCTTGGGAGGTTGTTGTTCCCATGGTATAAAAAAAATAAGTCTCTATATGTTTTATAATATCGTTTAGTGGTAACAACTTGTAAATCACAAAATAGTCTCGTAAATTCTCTTGGTATGTGATATAGTGTTATTAGTCCCTGCAAAAGCAGGGAATATAGCAATCGATTTTTGTTCAAATACTTTTGACTTTATCATTATATAAACAAATTCTATAATGTTTTTCAATGTTTCATATTATTTAGATTGAATCGGGTTTGACATTATACTCTGACTAGCCCTGGTTCTCCTCTACTCGCCAATCTCCATGCACTCCGTGTATTTTAAGAGGGACGACTCAGCCTTTCTGTTTGGAAGTTGTGCAGACAATAAATAATGGAGAGGTCAGGCACTTTGATGTTTACTTTGTGTTGTCCATATCTATTGATTCATAATAATTTCTTAATCTCTATAGTAATGACTCCTCCACAAATCTGAATAGGCGGACCAAGGCAAATGCCAAGACAGAGAAAAAGGCCATCTGAATGGGTATGGCCAATTGTACATCTTCTTGTCTAGAATGTATTTACTTAGTAATATCCGCAAGCAAACATAGGCATAACTTACCAGGATTTTCCTCTTAGTTGCCATTTCTGCGCCTCTGTAAACTAATAGTTTGTTTGTCATAACAGTGGTGTTCACAAGCTCATTCTACCGCAGTGAGTGGTCCATGGAACATTGTCTGGTCATATTGTTCACAACTCCTCTGTAAACCAATAGTTTGCTTGTCATAATAGTGGTATTCTCAAGCTCATTCTACTGCAGTGAATGGTCCATCAAACCTTGTCTGGTCATAGATGACAATTATTCGAATGATATTACGGGTCACTCTGATGGCAGATGAAATTGAAATAATAATTTCCTAGTGAACTTACTTGACAATTATTATGTTATTTCGATGCAATGATCTGACAAAAATGGATTTGCTAAAGACAATTCCAATATAAAAAAGTATTGCAATCATCTATATAAATATTCTGAACAACATGGAAAAGAGTTTTACTCGGGCATCTCTAAATTTATCTCACTGGAAATCTATTAGCCAAACACTTCAAAGTGGAGTGCAGATTTGCTTAGTAAAGTCCATCAAGATACGTTTTTCATTAAAGGCAATCTTAGTAAATGAGGTTTAATTGGCCATGTCTGCAATTATAATGATTCATTTATGTCTTGGCACTGTCCCAATGTTTGACTTCACTAATTTGACGGAAAGCATCAACCAGATGTTGGAACCTTTTGCTCATCCGTATCCTTGAGACATTCTCTTACTTCAAATAGAATTCAAGATTTCAGGAAAGGTTCCTATATTATCAAAGTCACAAGGAACTTCAATGCGATATCTTCAATTGAAAAATAAGCATAAACCTGTTCTACTCTATCATGTTCCTTAATTGGGATAGAACAAATAAAAAAGATGACACAGCAAAAAGTAAATGAATTGAAACTTAACTTGGAGATTGTAACCAAAAATAAGAATTGACTAGACATTTCTAGAAACTGAAACCACTAAATTTTAATCAGTAATCGAAACTGCAAGGGTGGAAGTTTTCCATAGTAAACTTGTTTGGTACAATCTCCAATACACACTCAAAAAATAAAAAAATCATTCTTCTTAGATGTTAGAGAAAACATTCTTCTTTAATCTAGATTTTGGTAATTATTCTTATTTTCTGACCGATTACGTGGACAAACCTGTATATGGTGAGTAATCAGAAACATATAGTCATGTTGCCTGGTAATATAATTTACATGTTACATATTTGGATGTTCACTTTTTGATAGTTTCTTCAATACTCAATTGAAGATGAAACCTTTCAAAACTATATTGTATATAAATTAAATTTCTACATTGTAAGGTTTACAGGTTGTGTTTAGTAGAAATTACATGTCATATATGTCTTGAGTACTTCATCAGTAAAATCCTAAAAATAAGGAAATCTAACAACTTCCCTGGAATTTAGTTTTTAATCAATAAAATATAAGGATATTGAATATTGATGGTGGGAAGCTTGAAAAGATGATATTCTTTACTATTTGTTTCTATAATGCCGATATCACCAGTCCCTATAATGCCCATATCTAGCAGAAGTAGAGAAACCTAAAAATTTATCATAATTAAATGGTAACTTATACTTCCAATCTAATGGCATATGTTGGCTAAAATATTTCATCATAAAAATATTTAAATATTTGTTAGTCAAGAGAAAATTATTTTTTTATATTTTATTATTTTAATAAAATATATTTCATATTTTATTATTTTAATAAGATATATTTTATATCTTATTAAAATAATAAGATATATTTTATTAAATTGTTTACAATATAAATGGTTATATAGAAAATTAAAGTGTATATGATATATAATATTTTTTTTAAAAAGAATATAAAAATTATTATTTTAATAAGACATATTTTTATTAAATTGTTTACAATATAAATGGTTATATAGAAAATTAAAGTTTATATGATGTATAATATTTTTTAAAGAAAGAATATAAAAGTTACAATATTTATAATTAAAATTGCAATGATAACAATATAAATTATGAATTTCATGTCATTTATTTTGTATTAAAAGTTGGTTATATCATTGATTCTATTCTTGACATACGTGTTTTCTTGGTATTAGTTTATTATCCAACCTTGTTGTATCACTGGGTATATTTTCTTGAAATGTTGGTGAGGGTATTTTATATGTAGTTTTGACTTCTTAATTTGAGAGTATGTTGCATAATATAGGAGAGTATTGTTCAATGTCTACTTCTCCATTTCCACATATTGACATAACTTTTCATCTCACTACTCCTTAGGTTGGGTTGTTCCCATCTTCAAATTTCATATCTCAACTTTGTGAACTAGTTCTTAAATTTGGAAAACATAATATTAAGGCAGGGACTAGTTGCTTTGCAACTATTATCCTTGTTGATTAATCTATCCGCTCAACTAATTTGGTTCCAATGAGGCTGACTCTATCTGCACTTCATATATCCTGTAGCATACCTATTATTTTGTTGAGAAACTTGAACCATTATTTTTTGATATTCTATGTTAATAATGATGGGATCCAAACATGACATGCATATTCACGACTTGTTATGATGGGATCCAAACATGACATGCATATTCACGACTTGTCATGTCTCTCGATAAGCTTGAAAAAAATGCAATTCTACAAGATGGTATCCTAGTAAGATGGGCAGTTGGCAATGGGTCCCTTATTTTTAGAGATGTGGGTAGATGCCTATTGTGGTTTCACGATGTAAATGTATTGAAAAAAAATTGAATGAAAGGTTTCGTATTGAATTTTTTTTTTGAGTGAAAGGTATCTTTTTCCAAACAAAAATGTGTGTTATTCAGACCTTCCCAATGAAAGTAACTACCTACTAGGCAAGGGAAAGTAAGACCTTCGCAAGGTGATCATTTAATTGGTTTTGAGCATTGATTCCAATTTTTTCATTGAGTTTTAAAAATGTTTATTTATTTTTCAAATAAACAAATCAATATTAATGACAAACAAAAGGAAACACATAGTAACTATTCTTTTGAATTGAATCACAATTTTTTATTAGACAATGTTTTTCCCCGAATACTTAATTATTGTATATGATATTTTTCAAAAAGTCATTCATTGAAATTTTAATTTTAATTGTGCAATGTGTCTAAAATTACAAATAATTTTATGTCATTTTTAATTGTGCAATGTTTTTAGTATTATTGGTGCTTTAGTCTTTAGTTAAGGGATTATGTCATTTTTAATTGGGCAATGTGTCAGAGATTACAAGTGATATTATGTCATTTTTAATTGTACAATGTACTGGAAATTACAAATGACATTATGATCTGGAATCCTACATGTTATGGTTTGAAAAAATGTTAACAATATATATATTTCTTTATCGATTTAATAAAACTACAAAATAAAATTTTAAGATAGAGACTCATTGCTTTACAACTATTTACCTTATCTTAATTCTAGAGTCTATTATTCACTATTGTAAAATTCACACTTCTACCTATTGGGTAAGCATGCACCATTTATATACTTTTGATAAGATGGGTCATGAATTTGTGCACTTTGAAAGGTTTATTTCCATCAACATCACACAAGTTATATGCTTCCATGCATCCACTACCTCGTGTCAAGTTATATGCTTCCAATCCACATATCAACTACCTTGTGTTATGTGTTGATGTTTCCTATCTTATCTCTCAATCATAGTTTAATGATAAATTCACCATTCCATCAATGTGCTTTTTATTGGATGATGTGTGAATTTGCAAGTTCCAAGCCATAGTTTCTAATATTTTCAACTTCCAACACTCCATGAATCTTATGATGACACATGTCCATTATAAACTCATGTTGTGAAACTATTTGTTACTTGGGTTTTGGACAATTCATGCATCTTTGAGTGCTAAATTCACCATGTCATTGATCTACTTTTCAATAGATTGCTCATGAATTTGCACTCCTTAAATTCTCCTTAGCAAAATTATAACAACTCTCAACACCATGCCTCTAAGGCATCACCACACATGTCTTTTTTCCAAATCAGTTTAAAATGTCCTTTGGGGCCATCAAGGTATCTTTGATTCTATTAAATACCTCACTCTAGTTTTAATTTACCAAATGACTCTTTCACATTATGTCGCTAGTCTTTGTCTCATTAAATAATTAATTTAATACTAGAACTCTATGTTCATCACTTGATTCATGTCAAGTTATGGTACCACACTTCAATATTACCCCTATTATATCAGTATTCCATAGTTAATTTCTCTCATTTTTTTATACAACAATCAACAAGAAGGCTACATAGACTTCAAAATCAATTCTCTAAGAGAATTAGGCATGTTCAGTACCTATGAATTCAATTTCTAGTATTTTATCAACATCTAACTAGTAATTTCATGATCTTCTCCCTTTTCTCATAATAGTTTATTATACCATCTCTAGGTTAGTTGTGGTAAAAAGAAAAAAAGAAGACATGAAAAACCTTCTAAACCTACTACCTTTTCTTCATCTAACAATTTTGTTGATATTGTATTTGAAGCTTATAAAGACTCCTCACTTATCCATTTTGTCAACCTTTTGTGGTTGATACCATGACAAGAAAAATAAACCTCAATACCCTTAGGTTTTCGGATGAGGGTTGTGATAAGGATAAAAGAGGTTAAGGATTTCCATAGGCATGTTGTTTAGCAAGAGTGATGGTTCATCTAATTTATTTTTTCCAATATTTTGTCAAGTTGTGTTCTTAGAACTACAAATTTCAGTCTTGGAATATTTTGGCTACTTTAATTCTTGAGCATCCTTTTTAATTTGTAGAAAATTTTGTGGTCAAATGTTGGGAATTTCCATGGTATTTTCTTAATTATATGTTCTTGATTTGGATGCATATATTACCAAGTATGTGAATATAAGTCAAGAAGACAGGAGGTTAATATCATTAAAATTTATTGATTAGCTATCATTATTTCCAGACTAAAGACCCTCCTATGCTACTAGGATTTTTAGTAAATGGAATATTTTGGTAACTATCATATTTATGGTATTGGATAAAGAAAAATAATGAAACTATGGAATCCAATGTTTTAGAAATTGTGGATTTGGTGTCTCCCCTCCTGAGAAGAATTATGTTTCTCTCAATTATGTCGCTTTTTGATGTTATGCATGAGCCATTGATTTTTGTTTTTTCTATCAATAAAACTTTCACATATCAATCTTACCTTGTATACCTATTTATGTTTGGATAGCCTAATTCCTTTGACCATATGAAACCTAAAAGAATAAATGATCAAGAAAATTATGTTGTTGTCATTGGATAGTTTTACAAGGCTATGTATAAGAATTATATGAAGGATTTTAAGAGGTTCATTGATCATTTTGCATTCACTAAATGTTCAATCATTTTGGGAATCCATCCTCTTAAATTTATTCTTGATTGCAATTTATCCCTCAATTTAGTCCCCAAGCTAAGGTTGAGTGATTGTTTCATCCATGAATACTTCACTATTATCAAATTATATGGTGCAAAATCGTAGCCCTATAAGCTCCCATTTTTTCTCACCACTACGGTGTTTTATGTAGATTTTTCAAGTAGATGGACAATGTGGATGAATTATATTTTGGTGGGCATAAGAATAAGTTTTATATATCCTTCCACTTACTCTTTATATGTTTTCATTTCATACTAGGAAGTATTATAAATAGGCTAGAAAGATCTTGAAATGCCTTTGAATATGTTAATTCATGGAGATATGATTCATTACAAATTATTTGTAGAAAGAAATATGAGTTTTATAGAAGGAATAATGGATATAATCATGAGGAATTTCCTAAAATTTGGGTGATGTAAAATAAGGGCAATTGGAAAGAAGTTGTTCAAGTTTTGGCTCAATGTGTGCAAAATGTGAGTAAGTCCATCTAAGAGATAATACCTAAATCAAGTTTGGAGGTTCCTTCACCTCCTGACTATTATATTTTTTTACAGGTCATCCAGATTTACTCCCCCTCCTATTGGTTATAAACTTCCATCTTTACCAATCAAGGAAAGGAAGAACATGGGAGAATTGAGGTTCAACCTACATAAGAGGGGTGCCTAGTGGGAGGTGAGGAAATATCTAGACAAATTTGTTGGGAAATATGGTTATTTTTATTAGGATGAGATTTATGGCAAATATTATAAAGTTGATCCAATAATCATCGAGAAATCATAACATTAATTTAATGAATAATTATTAGAGAGAACGTCTCACCAATCTCATGTTGAGGAAGTAGCTTTGAAGGAATCTATAGCTCTAATAGTGAAGGACTAAGAGATATTATGAGTCTAATTTTTAGAAATAGGTTGCATTTTCTAAAGGGTATAATATGGTGTTTCACATTAGATATAATTTTGTTGGAGGACTTGGTAAGTATGAGGAAAGTCCCTTGAGAGTTCCTAACATTGAGAAACCTCCTAAGGGCTCATGGTTGGGAGATGATAAATATATTCCTAATATAGGTGAGGTTAATTTGTCATCTAATTTTAATCATGCCACTACATATTATCTAAAAACAAATTCTATGGATACTATAATGCATAATGGTGGAAATCATCATAATGAGAAAAAAAGTCACATATCAAAGTCAAGGTAATGATCTTCTACCTGATAATTCTATTGCACACTCATGGAATGGTTCCTCTTCTAGAGAAGATCATCAACCTTTTAGTAAAGGAGGAGTTGGTGATGATGATAAAGATAAATATTATCCCAAAAGTAAGCGAAAAAATGGGTATTGACCATGAAGAGGAGCTTGGCTAAAAAAAAGGCCAACACTAAGGGAGAGTTTTTCTGAAATTTTGATTGACATTGATTATCTCAAATTTGGTAAGTTATTAATCATGCCTTTGTTTGGAAACACCTCCCTTGGTTGTCAAGGAACCGAATTCAAAATTTCTTATTTTATATCCCATCCATAGTTATAGAAACCCATAGAACTAGCATGGAGAGGAAATATTAAAAGCTTATAATGCTACTATGGTGAAATTAATGCAATTGTAAAATAATTTCACATGCAAACAACATTATCATGTAATGGAAATTATACATGCTCATACCTAAATGCATGCATATCATAATGATGAACACTTATAATTCCTGTTCTAAGACTTTTTGCGATCATTGTTTTGTTCAGAGAGTTCTTTCGGATCTGAAAGAACTCTCTGAACTTATAATTCCAT
Source organism: Picea abies (assembly GCA_900067695.1). NCBI lineage: Eukaryota > Viridiplantae > Streptophyta > Pinopsida > Pinales > Pinaceae > Picea > Picea abies. The sequence goes on from CBVK0100355794.1 coordinate 13,840, forward strand.
CAATTTATCATAGATATAATACAAGTATAATTATAATCCATTAAACTAATGGATATAATACATCTTTATTAAAATGCAACTATGCATCTATCTTATTTATCCAATCCTACTAACAAATTTCTTACAACAATGCAATTCCCAAATTAGATATGAATTTCATAATCTTCATTTAAACACATAATATTCTTATTATAGTAGAAATTAAATTCATCACAGAAGGTTAAAGAATTTTAAAATACATATATCGATGTTTCTCTTGTATTGTGTTTTTCTGTGTTTTATTTATGCATTCATTTTGTTTTTTTTTGTTTTTATTGCTCTGTGATCCTATTCCTAACATGAGCAAGAGATAAGTAATTGGAAAAATGGTTCAAAGGAGAATAACACCAAGGGTTCAAAAATAGGAGAAGTGCTACAATATTATTCAAAAATTGAGATGAAAAAGGACCTAGGACCTTAATGGCAGAGAAGTTTACATGAATTAGTGATATTCTAGACCAGATCCAACTCATGATTGCAGAGAATATATGGAAGATGAATAGGGAACCTAAATACATGAGAAATGATGAAAGGTATGGCGAGACAAAAGAGTTCATAGGTATTGAATATGAATATTTATGCTACAATATAATGTTCAACAAAGGTGTGGAAGATGACTGCATAAATAAAAGAGTTGTGAAAATCATGACAAGTGCGGTTGGTTATTATGTACAACCAAGCAATCATGACAATAATAAGAGGTAGGGAACAAGCCATTATAATGTAAGTCTCTTTAACCTTGAATGTATAAATGAAATGATGGTTGCAAAGCATGTTTCAAAACATAACAATAACCTAATTGAGGTAATGTATGTCGATGAGGAAGGGAAAACCATCTCTAGGGACTAGTATATGAATTCTTCGAGGAGTTGCCAGCTATGAATCAACAACCATGACTAAATAATTAGAGAAATAAATCCACTTATGTTATCAAAGTACACAATGGAAGCATGGTGCAAGAGTAAATCATTTAGTGGATGAAATATTGAAGGTTCATTTACTATAAAGGGTGCCAATAGAGACATAAAGCAGTGCATTATGTGAATATTTTTTCTAGAAGGATGCAATTAGAGTTCAAAGAGAGGTATTCCATAAATTCAAGTGGATTCTAGGACTAATCAAAGTCTAAGGAAAACATAAGATAGTGGGAAAATGTACCATAATGTGATGCCAAGCTAGTTGGAGTATATTGCAACACTCAAGGAACAATGAAAACAATGAATGAGGATTGCCGATTCATGTAGAGAATGTTGAGTGCATTCCCAATGTGGAATGGGATGAAAATTCAACAAGAATATAAGAAGAGTAGTAATTCCATAACGAGAATATTAATGAAGTACATGAGAAAAAAATATATATATTTATGATTTATAATGTTTGCAAATGAACTGGAAATGTTAAAAGATGTTGATGCAATTGTTGTAGTAGCAATTGTGACCATGACCAGTAGGATATCCAGAGAGAGCAAAATGAGTTCGAAAAGATGAAATAAACGAAGCATTTAAGTATGTTGAAATGTTGATTATTGAAGTTAAATTTAAGGCTAGGTTGGTCAAAGAAGCATATAGTGATTAGTTAGATTGCAATGCTAATATTAAACTAGAGTAATCCATGTTACAAAATTATGAATAATGAAAAGTTTATCCAAAATAAACAAAGTCAAGACAAGATGGTTTAGGTAAAGGAAGTAGCTATGAGTGTCAATGTTTCATCGAAACCCACATAGGGGATCTAGCTAAAGCAAGTAAAAAAATCTTATCAAGAAAGGAAGAGAGATTCAATATGGAAGAATGCGAAAATATATTCACACCACTCCAATGAGTTGATCAATGAATGAATGATTGATACAATGAATGAGTGGAATGCACTCATATATATGAAATACCATTCCATAATTAAGAAAGGAAATCAAGCAGATAGCTTTCCTTAGGAATGCATGCATGCATAATTGTGATGATCTAAATAGAAAGTCTAAAATAGAACTAGTGAGTTAACTCCCACTGAACTAGTGTGTTGAAAATAGAAATTTCTCCAACACCCCCCATGAACATCACTATGGAGTAAAAATGAGTCTCATCTACTAGGCCATATTAGGTACACATGTACAATGAAACTAATGAACATTGAATAAAAATGAGGAAAGAGGGAAAACCATGTGGGAACAACCCCCCCCTCGAAAAAGACAATGCATCAAAAGAAGAAAAGGAAACTGCTAGGAAAATGTGTTCTTCACTCCAAGACGATCCCACAAAGTCTGAAACTTTAGCCAGTGAAGATATCGACATTCTGTTTAGAGGAAGGACAAAATTGCAGATCAATGGTCATGTCATGTACTAGATCTCTGATAAAATGCATGTGGACCTCAATGTGTTTGGTTCGATACCGTTGTGTTATATCTTTACAAAATCTCAGTGTACTCTTATTGTCATACCATATGACATTCAGACAGTGAAACTAGATACCAAGCTTGGTAAGGAAGTGTTGAATCCAAAGTTCCTAAATGATATAGTTGACTACTCCTCTATACTTGAATTTTGTGGAAGATAAAGAAATGGTTGATTGCTTCTTACTTGACCAACAAATAGGGCTTGACCCCAAACCAAAAGTGTACCAAGAAGTGGACTTGCGATCTGTGCCATCGCCAACCCAATCTGAATCTATAAAGCCTATGAGATCTAATGCACAACCGCCTGCATAGTGAATCCCATAACTCATGGTTCCCTAAACATTTATAAGGATGCACTTGGAATCCTTCTAATGTAGATCATGGGGCTCCTGCATGTATATGGAAATTTCTCCTACTACATATGAAATATCTGAACAGGTGTGGGTGAGATACAGAATACTCCCCACCAATTGTTGATACAAAGTGTTGTCCACTAATGGTGTATCCCCGCCATCCTCAAGTTTGATCCCAGATAAGAAGGGTGTAGGTGCAGACTTACAGTTTGTCATGTGAAATCTATCCAAAATATCCCTGGCATACTTAGCCTAAGAAATTTTGATGCCTAAAGAATTCTGACTAATATCAAGACCAAGAAAGAAGTGAAGTGGACCCATGTCCTTCATAGAGAACCTGTCATGCAAAATATCTTTGACCACAACAATAGTTGAAGCAGATCTACCAGTGATCAAAATATCATCAACATAGAGTACTAAAATCATCAAGAGTCAATAGTCCTCATCATGTAAACATTGCAATCAAATATACATCTAACAAAATCATGTGAAAGAAGATAATAATCCATCTTTTCATACCATACTCTAGGTGCCTGCTTGAGGCCATAGAGTGACTTCTTCAGTCTGCATGCTAAATATGAGTTCTGAATGAACCCATGTGGTTACTCCATGTAGATAACCTCTAAAATATCACTGTGAATAAAATCATTCTTCACATCCATTTGGTGGACTTCCCATCATTTGGTTGTTGCAATGGCTAGAACCAAGCGAATGGAGTCCATCTTTGCTACAGGAGCAAAGGTATCATCATAATCTATTCCATGAATTTGATGAAATCCTTTTGAAACTAATATTTCCTTGTACCTTCTCACCTGACCATCTGCTTCCCTCTTGGTCCTATAGACCCATTTGCATCTAACAAGTTTCCTCTATGGTGGAAGTGGAAATAGATCCCAAGTCTGATTCTCTAGGAGTGAGTCATACTCCTCCTCCATGGCTAATTTCCACAAAGGATTGCCCACAACCTCACCGTAGAGCTGCAGATCAGAAGATTGAACCATATAGAAATGCATGGGAACCATTGGTTCATAAGCTGAAAGTACATGAGAGGGATCCTCATACTGAGATCAAGTCCTCCTCAAATCCAATGGATTACCTGCAAGAACACCTCCTTCCTAAAGTTTGGTATGTGCCCACTTGGGAATTTGTTGAAGCTCCGACGTTGGCTCCTCATCTGGCTATACTACCTGCTCAACTCCATGTACAAAATCCTATGAATATGAGTCTGAATATGTAGCATATGATTTATGGAATCATCTTCTCTAATGTCTAGAACTGATGGAATCATAAGAGTCTCTGCATGTTGCACTGGAGGTGCATGCACATGACTCTCCTCAAACCGAACACTACGCTCAATGATGAGCCAATCTATAGAGGGATCAATCAAACTGTACCCTTTCACATCATATGTATATCCCACAAAGATGCAAGATATGCTCTATGGATCTAATTCTTTCCTCTTTTCAAAAGGAATATGGGCCCATGCATGAGATCCAAAGATGTGGAAATGTGTGACATCTGTTTTTTCACATGTCCAAGCCTCAAAAGGTGTCATGTCCTCAACAAATATATGAGGAGATATTTTATGTATATAAGCAACACAGTTAAGATCCTCAGTCCAAATCTTAGAAGGAAGAGACCTTGCATGCAACATGAAATTGGTCATCTCCTTGAGAGATCTGTTCTTCCATTCAACAACTCCATTATGTTGTGGAGTGTAGGGAACTGTATGCTGCAACTGGATACAATTCTCACTACAAATATTTTGAACATCTATGTTGATATACTCCCCCACATTGTCTGTATGGAGGATATTGATCTTCTTCCCAGTCCATGTCTCTACTAGAGTGTTAAAGTCTTTGAGATTCTCAAAAACTTCAGACTTTTTCCTGAGAAAATAAACCCAAGTATAACATGAGTAATCATCAATAAATGTGAGGACATACCTTGCTTTGTTGGTGGAAGGATGTGGAAATGGACCCATTAGATCACTGTGAACAAGCTCCAAGGAAGAGGAGGCTCTCCTTTCCTTCCCCTTTTCAAACTTCTCTTTAGGATGCTTGCAAAGAATGAAGGACACAATTTCCTAGAAACTAATATCCAATTTCAAAAAAAAAATCGTCTGAAACGAAGTCCGGGAAGTGAAGTTATGATCATTTTAAAATTAACAAAATTTCAGCGTTTTTCCAGAAACGGTCGCACGGTTTTCAAAGTTTCATCCAAACTTTATTTCGATCTTCTTCATTACAAGAAGAGAAAGTGTGTATGTGTGGACATCTCAATAGTGCATCTACTTCATCAGATCCGTGCAGACATCTGCATCTTCAACAAAATCTTCAACGACCACAAACTTGCACAGTTGTGAGGTCTTCTTGGAGTGAAGGACACGATTGCTTAGCAACTGTTTTTTGTTCCTTCTCATTTTTATTTTTTTATGCATTGTAATTTGAGGAGGGGTTTTTCCCCTGAGGTTTTCCCTCTTTCCTCGTTTATTTCAGTGTATCTTTTGTATTTAGGTACCTAACATGGCCTCGTTGCTGGGACCCATTCTTTATTTTCACCATAGTGATGTTCACACACACTTAGGATTTCGTTTTCCTAAGGTTTTCCCTATGTTTACTAGTCATTTTTCAGTCTCCTATAGTCTAGGGAGAATATTCTCTTCAGTTCACACTTCAGTTTGATCAGTTGAGTGGAGTCTAGATGCCACATTGGGATCATCACCATACAAAATTGGGATCATCACCAAGTACTGCACATTTTTCTTGGGATCATCGCCATACTGGCGCATTACTCGTGATTCCATGATCTCCTCCTCACTTCACTATGTTTCAGTCAGTTAACTGAAGACTATGAGACTAGTTAACTCACACTAGGTGGAAATTAACTCTCGTAACTGCCTGAGAGACTAGACTAGGTGGCAGTTTACTCTCGTAATTGTCGTTGTGTGTCCATATCACTCTAGATCATCACTATGATGCATTAGTTCTCCTCCAATGAGAATTAGTTGAGTTATACAGAGTAGATCATGTGTAAATTATCATTCGTTCATTTGGTTAATATAATTCGTCCATTCTTTCTCTCATGTTTCTCTCTTTTCTCTTTCTCTCCAAACTGTGTATGTACTCTTGCTAGCTAGATCTTATTTGTGCAGGTTCATTCACATTTACAATATACTCCATCGCAACTCGGTAGAGGTGTCCTATATGAGTGCAAGACCTATTAACCCAAGATATTCATCCCAAACCTCAATGGTATAAATCCACATCATGGGAATAAATGAATTGATGTCGAGCATGGTATAAATCTTATGATTACTGATAGTTGAGCTATACTGTTAATAGACGCAAGGGGCCCACCTGTTGTTCCTGATATTTTTCTAGGCTCAAAGAAAAATGTCAAGGCATCTCAAAGAAATGTTTCAATTGATAATAAAACCTTAATTCCCTAGTTTTAAATATAGAATTTCAATAATACTTACCAGAAATATAAAGAGGATTGATCTCATTCATTAATTTTTTTTAATCTTCAGGGGTATGGAAGCAGAATTAAGATGAACAAAAGTGAAATAAAAAGCAATGTATCCAATAAAGGTAAATACTACTCTTTGTCCAATAGAAGAAATAACAGTGAATTTGCCTGTGTCACGAGATTATTTAAAAAATATATAAACAAAATATCAATGTAGTACAGGTCTTATTTTAATTACAGTAAAACAAAGGAAAGTATGTACCTGAATAATTGTTTTGAAACTTATTGCAGTGGAAGTTGTACCAAATTGTGGCACTTATAACACTCACAAACTAATTTGAATAAAATAATTCATGAAGACATATGAAAACATGAACAAGAAACACATAAACTCATGATATGAAATCAAGGAATCTCTTCCTTTTTGTAAATAAAAATCCATATTGAAAAAGCTTCAATATGCTTCGGGCCTCCAAATTCCCCTTTACAGTCTTTTTGAATAAATTTATACAGAGGAATTACAATAGAAATTGTTATTCGATCCTGGTGACATCTTCAAATTCTAAAAATGGATCAATTGGATTAGACAATCCCTGGATTTCTTCAACTACTAAAGATAAACCTTCTCATTCTGTTGACTGATTGCCCAAATTAAACCTGTAACAGATGTGAAAAAATAGGATCCATTGGATCAACCCTGATATGACATCATGACCATTGATCTTGCCTTTAATAATCCCACATTCACTGGGCATTTTTTTTACTTGGATTTGTATAGAAAATGATTTCATAATTGTTTTTAATACAAGTGAAAGGGCTTCAGAACCTTGATTCTATGTTACTTTTAAGCTGTGGGACCCAAATTTACCAATTGGACTTCTCTGAACACATGGAATTTATTGATTTGTTGGAGCAGTGCTTCGCTAGTGTGCTTTACTTTAATAACTGGAATTGAATCTAGACCATTGATCGGTCTTATTTTCTGGAGGTCTGATATTTAATCTCAATTTTCCATCGGGGTGCATTTTCAGAGCTATAGAGAAGTTGAAGACTCCGATGAGGGAGGTTTGAGATTTAATCTCAATTGTTGATCTAGAGCCACAAGTGATGTGAGATATGAACCGTCCATCTATAGTGTACCATCAAAGTAAGGGTACAATCACCGACAATGTCAACTAGGACACGTGGCGACTTAACATATGTCCATACTAGTGTTGAAGTAAAATCCAGGTGTGAAACGTGTCACCCGATGGTTGGTTTTTCTCAAAGAACGATCTGGCATCATGGAAAGGGAGGACTTCGATATTGAATCTGAATCATTGGTCAAAGGTGTCTTTGGAGTGATTTGGACCATTCATCGACAACACTCGATCAGAGTGATCAAAGGTTGTGGGACTCTGCGGTTGGAACTCTGAGAATAAATAAGGATCATCTATCGGAGTGTCCCAAAGATGAAGGAGAATCGTCGATCTATTGTGCAAAAAATTCAAAATGGATTAGGCCTTGACGACATCATGTTGACGTTGGTATGGAAACGTGGAAATCCGGCATTGGTCCATGGTGGCATTGAGGTGGTTGATAGGTATGACACGTGTCACCCAGTTTCAGAGTGTTGACCTATATCTCTAGTGGGATTCCCATGTCCTCATGGCAGTCACTGATTGGACTTGGAAATGTTACGCTGATACACTGATGTGGCATCTCGCTAAAAACTTTTGGAGCCTGAGAATGAATATGGATTGTCCGTCAGTCTCACTTGATAGGGGTTCATGATCTCATTTGATTTGTCCATCAGATTGAGGTCAGTTGGAGTTCTATGATGAAGTTGGATGAGGAGACTCTGACAGAAAGACTCTGAATTAAGTTTGGACCGTTGTCGTGATGAGTCGTGAGTCGTCCATTGGTGAGCGCCTTTCGGAGTGGTCAAGGGTTAAGGACTCTGAAACTACAACTCTACGGTTGAATCTTGATCGTTCGTTGGAGAAACCAACGAAAAATCCACACCATCCATCAAACAAAAAATCAATGGTCATGATTTAAAGACTGTCGGAACATTTTTTGGAGCATTCCAAATCTTTAGAACCCCAAAACACTACTTTGACCACATGGAAGAGATCTGTCCATCCATTTGAAACAAAATCGCTACTTTGACCACATGGAAGAGATCTGTCCATCCATTTGAAACAAAATCGACGACATCTATGGAATCTGGAAACATCTCTGAAAGAATTTTTTCCATGAATTCATGCAAACTCTATTGGTAATTAAAAACTATCCGAGGCTGTGAAGGAGCAGTTTTCCAAGAAAAATCAGCGTATAATCTATGTTCTATGGGTTTAGAGCCTACAGGTCATCACACATTAAAGCTTGTTTATTTTGGAGTTGTCCTAAATGTTGATTTAACCATTTTTTGATCAATGCTTCACATTCATCGTGATATACCTACAGGTAAACACAACTTTAAATCAATTAAAATATTATATATTCTAAATAAAACACACTTATTCCTAGTTAATATGTATATAAACTTTAATATACAAATACGACTAAGTCCTAAAGTAACAATTGTTGGGTATGTGTTATATTCTTTGCATGACTAGTAGTAGTGTCCGCTACGTTGCACCAGGCGTGCATGGGGGTTTGAGGGGGGGTCACAAGCAGTGCCCCTAAGAAAAAATAAATTTTCTCGAGAAACATGTCACATTTTTGCCTCGTTTTTCGTGTTGTCTCGATTTCCATGTCCATTGTTGGACGGTTTTTCGGCACATGGTTTTTGTCGATGGTTTTCTATTTCTAGTTAAGGAATTAGGGTTTTTGACTAATCGAGGTCATTGGATTAGGGTTTTGGATGTCGTTGGCTCCTATATGTATATTGTATTCTCCACTATTATCACTATGGACCCTCTGGGCCCCCCCACTACCTCTCTAGCTACCTTACAGTATGATATTTAATCTCAACTTTCCATCGGGGTGCATTTTCAGAGCTATAGAGAATTTGAACACTCCGATGAGGGAGGTCTGAGATTTAATCTCAATTGTTGATCTAGAGCCACAAGTGATGTGAGATATGCACCGTCCATCTATAGTGTACCATCAAAGTAAGGGTACAATCACTGACAATGTCAACTAGGACATGTGGGGACTTAACATATGTCCATACTAGTGTTGAAGTAAAATCCAGGTGTGAAACGTGTCACTCGGTGGTTGGTTCTGCTCAAAGAACGATGTGGCATCATGGAAAGGGAGGAATTTGATATTGAATATGAATCGTCGGTCAAAGGTGTCTTTGGAGTGATTTGGACCATTCATCGATAATGCTCGATCAAAGTGATCAAAGGCTGTGGGACTCTGCGGTTGGAACTCTGAGAATAAATCAGGATCATCTATCGGAGTGTCCCAAAGATGAAGGAGAATCGTCAATCTATTGTGCACAAAATCCAAAATGGTTTAGGCCTTGACGATGTCATGTTGACGTTGGTATGGAAACATGGAAATCCGGCATTGGTCCATGGTGGCGTTGAGGTGGTTGATAGGTATGACACGTGTCACCCAGTTTCAAAGTGTTGACCTGTATATCCAGTGGGATTCCCATGTCCTCGTGGCAGTCACTGATTGGACTTGAAAATGTTACCTGATACACTGATGTGGCATCTCGCTAAAAACTTTTGGAGCCTGAGAATGAATATGGATTATCCGTCAGTCTCACTTGATAGGGGTTCATGATCTCTTTTGATTTGTCCATCAGATTGAGGTCAGTTGGAGTTCTATGATGAAATTAGATGAGGATACTCTGACAGAAAGACTCTGAATTAAGTTTGGACCGTTGTTGTGATGAGTCGTGAGTCATCCATTGGTGAGCGCCTTTCGGAGTGGTCAAGGGTTAAGGACTCTGAAACTACAACTCTACGATTGAATCTTGATCGTTTGTTGGAGAAACCAACGAAAAATCCACACCATCCATCAAACAAAAAATCAATGGTCATGATTAAAACACTGTCAGAACATTTTTTGGAGCATTCCAAATCTTTAGAACCCCAAAACACTACTTTGACCACATGGAAGAGATCTGTCCATCCATTTGAAACAAAATCGTCGACATCTATGGAATCTGGAAACATCTCTGAAATAAATTTTTCCATGAATTCATGCAAACTCTATTGGTAATTAAAAACTATCTGAGGCCGTGAAGGAGTAGTTTTCCAAGAAAAATCAGCTTATAATCTATCTTCTATGGGTTTAGAGTCGACAGGTCATCACACGTTAAAGCTTGTTTATTTTGGAGTTGTCCTAAATGTTGATTTTACCATTTTTTGATCAATGCTTCAAATTCATCGTGATATACCTACAGGTAAACACAACTTTAAATCAATTAAAATATTATATATGCTAAATAAAACACACTTATTCCTAGTTAATATGTATATAAACTTTAACATACAAATACGACTAAGTCCTAAAGTAACAATTGTTGGGTTTGTGTTATATTCTTTGCATGACTAGTAGTAGTGTCCGCTACGTTGCACCGGGCGTGCATGGGGGTTTGAGGGGGGGTCGCTAGGCCCCCCTTGGGGGGTTGCAAGCAGTGCCCCCAAGAAAAAATAAATTTCCTCGAGAAACATGTCACATTTTTGCCTCGTTTTTCGTGTTGTCTCGATTTCCATGTCCATTGTTGGGCGTTTTTTCGGCACATGGTTTTTGTCGATGGTTTTCTATTTCTAGTTAAGGAATTAGGGTTTTTGACTAATCGAGGTAATTGGATTAGGGTTTTGGATGTCGTTAGCTCCTATATGTATATTGTATTGTAAACAATGTATCACTATGAATGAATATATAATATGATGTTTTTCTCTATTTGGGTTTCTAGGGGACAGATATCTGTGTAATGTGTGTATTTTCCATTGTATCTTTTCTATTCTTTTACTGAAAAATATGTTTGCAGTAAATATTGTTCAAAGTTAAAATCTACATTTGGTATCAGAGCTTTGTTGGCTTCAGGGGTATGCCTTTGTGGTCAAGGGTTTGGCTCAAGATTGTGATAAGCCTTGTTACAGTGGGAGATATGTGGTATTGATTTTTCAGGTGAAAAGAAATGGCAGGCAGTTTGAAAATGGAGATCAAGAAGTTTAATGGGAAAAGTTTTGAGCTATGGAAGATCAATATGGAAGATCTGCTGGTGGACAAAGATCCGTGGATCCAGGTACTGCACCTACAGGAACTTCAACAGATGACTGGGAAAAGTTGGAATGGAAGGTGAAGAGCACAATCCGACCGTGTCTCTCAGATTTGGTATTATTGAATGTGTCATGTTAGGGTCCTATAATTATAGGTAACTCAATTATTTGGTTGTTGATTTGGCATTTCCCCCGTGATGAAGACTTCTGGTTCGGTTGACCCCTTTTTTTCCCCTCCATCCATTTCACCCGATCCTCCATCACCCTGCTACATCCTTCATCCACCTCTACGACACTCACTCCCTTATCCATTTGTCCCATTAGCTACATTTCGCCCGCCTTTCATCCCTGAATAAACAAACTTAGGATAGAAAACATTAATAAATGATTAGTGACAAATTTTTAAGATTAATTAGTGTAATAAAGCAATATTAATTAAATTAATGTTGTTAGATTAATAAGCTAGGTTAATCTTGTTAGTAATTAATTAATTACTAATTAAGTTAGTATTTAGGTTAATTTAGGTTAGTGTTAAACATTAATTAATATAAAACATTTGATAAAAAACATATAAAAAATTAAAAACCAAATATAATAAACAGAACAAAAAAAATTAAAAAAACATAAATATAAAACACGTAAAAAGAAACATAATAAAACATTAAAACAAAATAAAAATAAAAATAAAACAAAAAGGAAAAGAAAAACACGTAAAAAGAAACAAATAACAAAAAAAACAAAAAATAAAATGTCAAATCATTTTCCCCCCACCCGCAACTTAACATTCACACATCCCAAAAATTAATCCACGGACATAAAAAATTTCGGACCCCCCCATGCTTTTCAAACTTTAACAGAGGAGGGGGGTCCGGAATAGTGGTATTGGGAGGGACACTTGTCACCTCCAGGTGATTTCGGCAGTTTTGACCAGTCTTCTTCCGAAGCTGGTTCTGGGAAAATGAAAACGAATTTTTAAAAACCGAGAGTTTTCTCCATAACGGGATGAAGAACAAAAACCTCTCTCAGTTTTTTCACAGGTGCCACCATCTAGGATAATCGAAGCAATCTTTAAGCCTCATTTTTCATATTTTCGGTTTTTTCTGTTTCAGTCCTCTTTTTGAGGGAGATGTTTCGGCGAGCTGGAGATGAAATTGAAGAAACTGAAAGAGGTTTTTGTCCATCAAATGCTCATCTACAATAAACTCCTTAATTTTTTTCCCAGGTGTCATCATTAAAGAGAAACAAATGTCTGAGTGGAACCCCTTTTTGCAGAAATCCGACCCGTCTTTCATGGTGGGCAGTTCAAGAATTTTGGGGATTTTTTTCTATTCTTGGCCAAGTTGGTTGAATCCGACCTACTGAGCCTTGGGAGAGTTTGTTTTATAAATTCATATGATTTTAATGTAAAAGGGGGATCAGTCAGAGGACCATGGTTTAGTTTTTGTAAAGCAACTCATTGAGCTTTCTGTACTTTCATCAATTCAATAATACAGTGGCATGCTGCAAGATTTTTGTGACTATTTCGACTGGTGATGTGCATCCCTCTGTAAATTTGTTTTCTCTGTTATCATAATTAATGTCTGCTTCTGAATTATTCCGAGAATATTAAGAACATAATTGGTTTTAATGTACCCTCTGCCTCTGGCTTGGTATAGTTTTTTATGTTTTCCATTGAAGATTAAACTCATAATTCTTAGTTTCTCTGTGTTTAATTGGATTTATTAACCTGTTCCATCTCTCCCATTTCATTTAAGTTAAAGGATCCATCAATTTGTCTACCTTGCCTTGCAAAGATTAGTCTATTGACATGGATTTTTTATCATTTGTTACAGTGACTCCATAGCCCATGGTTTCTCTTCTCTGCCCCTACCCAATTCTTAAAAACAAATCCTATTCCGCATAGATAGCCTAATATCCTATTTCAAACAAATCTAAATTTTACTGAGAGATCCCTCTCTCAGTCTCGGAGGGCTAGATCCCTGAATCAAAGCGGTTTTGATGTTTCCTCTGTGACTGCCTTCACAGCCTTGGGCAAATTACAGAGTGATAACATGTCAGAGGAAGATACAACCAAATATTTATGGGATAAGTTGGGGAAGTTGTATTAGTGTAAGTCCCTAGTAAATAAACTTTTCATGAGAAATAAGTTGTATAACCTGAGGATGAGAGATGGAGAATTGGTGGTAGAGAATTTGAACACCTTCAATATTGTGGTAAGTCAGTTAGTATTTGTTGAGATTAAAATTTCAGATGAAGATAAGTATATTAGTTTACTATGCTCCTTACCAGACTCGTGGGATAGTTTGGTTGTGGCCATAGGTAGTAATATAACTGTCTTGAAGTTTGATGAAGTGGTTTCATCCTTGTTGTCAGAGGAGATGAGATAGAAGAACATGGAAGGACAGATCACATATGCATTATTTGCAAGAAGACACTCCCAGGAAAGAAATAGATCTAAGCCCTAAAGTGGGATATCTAAGTCTAATGGTATATCTAAATCTCCTGGAAAGTTTGTAAAGGTATGCTGGAGATGTGGAAAAGAAGGGCACTACAAGAAGCAATGTAGATCCAAAATTGAGAAAAAAGAAGGGATCTGAAGAAGCTCCTTCTACAAAAGAAAAGACCTCCAAGGAATAAGGATGGGATGTGTACTTGGATTCTTCAAGCAAACATGGAGATCATGAGGCATGGTTGGTTGACTCAGGTGCATCCTTTCATATGACTCCCCATAGGAAGTGGTTCTATGAATATGAAAGGTATGATGAAGATAGTGTTTTCCTAGGTGATGATTCGACAACCAAAAACATAGGAAAAGGAAAATTCAAGATGAGGCTCATAGATGGAAGGATTAGAACACTACCTAGTGTTTTGTACATCCCAGGTTTGGCCATAAATTTGAGTTCTATAAGAAAAATGGATGATGTAGGGGTAAAAACAATATTTGAAAAGGAAACCTACAGGATGGTTCGAGGAGCAATGGTGTTATTGAAGGGAGTTCGGTTTGGAACTCTGTATAAGCTGCAAGGAAGCACTATTAGTGATGGGTGTAATATTTCCATTGTTCCTGATATTGGAGTTGAAAAAGAAAGAACTCCTACATTCTCTAGAGAAAAGGTTATGCTATGGCATCAGAGACTGGGGCATATCGAAAAGAAGGCTCTTCGACTACTACACGGTGAAGTTATGCTTAAAGGTATGTTTAAATGCTCTATGGATTTTGATTTATGTGAACATTATGTATATGGGAAGAAACATCGGGTAAGATTCCCCTTTGGTGCAACGAGGGCAGAAGGAATTTTATAGCTAGTTCATAGTGATGTGTTTGGACCTGTGTCGATTCCATCATTGGGAAAATCTGTGTACTATGTCTCATTTATAGATGAATTCTCAAGGAACACTTGGATATATTTCCTTAGGAAGAAATATGAAGTCTTTGACATGTTTAAAGAGTTTAAGGCTCTTGTTGAGAATCAAATAGAGAAAATGATTAAGGTGTTGAGGACAGATAATGGAGGAGAGTTATGTGGGAATTTGAACAATTCTATAAGAAGTGCGATATAGAAAGGTAGAATACTAGTCCATATACACCTCAACAAAATGGAGTTGTAGAAAGGATGAACATGACGCTGATGGAAAAAACAAGGTGTATGCTCAGTGGTGTCGGGTTAGGGCAATAATTCTTGGTAGAGGCAGTGGGTACTGCTTGTTACCTGGCCAACAGATCACCCTCATCAACGCTGGATGACAAGACTCCATAAGAGGTATGGACTGTTAAGAAACCTTCTCTCACACATCTCAAGGTATTTGGTTGTGAGGCCTATGTTCATGTTCCAAAGGAAAATATGAGTAAGCTAGATAAGAAGGCTAAAAAGTGTATTTTTATTGGGTATAAAGATGGTATCAAAGGTTATAAGCTTTGGAACCCAGAAACTAAGAAGGTTGTGTATAGCCAAGATGTGTTATTTAAAGAAATGAATGATATTGTTAAACATGAAGTCCTACCAAGTATGGAAGAACCAAAGAAAATAGAGTTTGATTTAAAGGATGATGAATCAGACTCTACAGAAGAACAATAATCAAAAGAATAAGATCCTCATACACAAGTATTGAGGAGATCGGTTCGAGAAAGAAGGATATCGGAAAGGTATACTCCATCTGATTTCCATTCAAAATTTTCTTTGTCTATTAATGATGATGATCCTAGAACTGTTAGGGAGGAAGTGGATTCAGAGGATGGAAAGCTCTAGAAAAAATCCATGGATGAAGAAATGACAGCCTTGGATAAGAATGAGGCTTGGGATCTAGTGGAGATGTCGACTGGAAGAAATCCCATTGGCAATAAATGGGTAGTTATAAAGAAGTTGAATGCAAAAGGAAAAGTGGAGAAACACAAATCTCGGTTAGTAGAAAAGGGTTATTCCCAGGTTGAGGGA
>CBVK0100355797.1:882-10918 GCA_900067695.1 Picea abies
CTTAAATACAAGCGACCTTTGTATCGAAGCTCATCCTAGAGCCAGGAGTATCCTAGGGGGGTCGGAGCCTTGTTATGTAGTTGCTAGATCAGATGTGAACTTTTGAGATCTTGAAGCCATTCCTCGCGCACAGCTTGGAGCCAATCGGGTACAATGAAGGAAAGAGACAAAAGAAATCCTTCATCTTCATATTTCTGGGACAGTGCATCCGCCACGACATTGTCTTTGCCCTTCTTGTAAGTGATCTCATAATCATATCCAAAGAGCTTAGTCACCCATTTTTGTTGTTCTTGGGAGGAAATGCGTTCTTCCAGAAAGTACTTGAGGCTTTGATGGTCTATCTTAATTTGGAAGCGTTTCCCCAAGAGATACGGACGCCACAACTCAACGGCATGCAAAATCACCAACATTTCTTTTTCATAAATGGGTTTGCCCAGATGCTTTTCAGATAGTTGCTTGCTAGTGAAGGCCAAAGGTCGACCCTCTTGCATAAGGACAGTGCCGATTCCTTTCCCTAAGGTGTCACATTCCAACAAAAAGGTCTTTGTGAAGTCGAAAGGGCCAGAACCGAAGTGGTGCACATGGCTGTCTTCAAGGTTTGAAAAGCTTGAGCAGCTGCTGGAGTCCAAGTGAAAGAGTTCTTTTTGAGGAGAGCCGTGAGAGGTGCTGTAATATTTCCATAGTTCTTAACGAACTTGCGATAATACCCTTTGAGGCCCAAAAATCCACGTAAGCTTTTGAGAGTCTTTGGGTGCGGCCAGTCTTGCATAGCTTCAATCTTTTTCGGGTCCACCCTGATGCCATCCTTTCCCACCAGATGACCCAAGTATTCTACTTCTGAGGCACCAAAAGCACATTTGGACTGTTTCAAGAAAAGCTGGTGCTGAGAGAGTAGGCGGAGAACTTTATCCACATGAGTAAGATGGTCTGTCCAGGTTTTTCTATATATGAGGATATCATCAAATAAAACTAAGACAAAATGACGGAGAAAAGGGCGAAAGACATGGTTCATGAGGCTCTGGAAGGTGGAGGGGGCGTTACACAAACCAAAGGGCATGACCAAAAACTCATAGTGGCCCTCATGAGTGCGAAAGGTTGTCTTGGGGATGTCAGCCTCTTTCATACATATCTGGTGATATCCCGAGCGAAGATAAAGTTTGGTAAAGAATTGGGCGCCACTCAATTCATCCAGGAGGTCATCAATGACAGGAATGGGAAATTTGTCCTTGATGGTTAGTTTGTTGAGAGCACGGAAGTTAGGACACATTCTCCAAGAACCTTCTTTCTTCAGTACCATGATGACTGGGGAGGAGTAGGGGCTCGTACTAGGACGGATGACTCCGGCAAGAAGGAGTTCCTGGACCATTTTTTCAATTTCATTTTTTTGTGCAAAGGGGTGGCGATATGGACGTATATTGGGGGAAAGGATTCCTGAGACAAGGGGAATGGAATGATCATGGACACCGCGGGAAGGGGAGAGTCCTTGGCGAGTGGAAAATATTGTTTGATGTTTAGAAAGGAGGGCTTGGAGGTCTTGGGGTACTGGTGGAGTCTCTGTGGCTTGTATGGCGTGGAGTTGGGCAATGACACTCGAATGACCTTTTTTGAGCAGTTTTTCCATGCGATGAGAGCTGATGACCTCAGGTGAACTAGCAGTGATGCCTTGAAATTTATATTGGTGGCCTCCTTGGTTGAATTACATGGTTAAGTTCTGAAAATCCATGAGAATGGGACCCAAAGTCCTTAGCCATTCTGCACCCAACACAATGTCGCAACCACCCATGTCAATAGCAAACATATGGGATTTGAGGTGGTAGTCAACTATTTGGAGACACACATTTTCACAGCGCCGACCACATTTCATAGAACCACCATTGGCAATCATAATTTGGAAATTCTTGATAGCATGGATGTAGCAATGGGTTTCTTGGGCAATGCGGCGATGAATAAAATTGTGGGTGCTGCCACTATCAACCAGAATGATGACCTTTCGGTGCTTGATGTAACCAATTAACTTGAGGGTTTGGGGGGCAGATAAGCCGGTGAGAGCATTGAGGGAAATGATTGGTTCCACTTCGGGAGGGTCGGAGGGAGGGTGTATGTCAGAGATTTCTGGTGACTCGGGCACAGGGGAAGTGTCAACATCTTATTCCTGAATATCCTCAGAGATGGCCATAAAGAGTTTTTGTTCCTTACATTTGTGGCCTGGGAAATATTTGTCATCATAATTATAACAGAGGCCTTTGAGTTGGCGTTCATCCATTTCAGCCCTGATCAATTTTTGGATTTTTAATGGGGTGGAGGGAGTAGTGGGGTTTACTGGTTTAGGGCGGGGGATAAAGGAAGGCTTACGATTTTGAGAGGAAACAATTTTTTGTGCTTCTTTAGCTTTTTTGGTAGCCTCCACCCAAGTCGTAGGTCTAGCCATGAGGACATGGGCCCGAATCTCCTCCTTGAGGTCACTGATAAAACACTCTCGAAAGAAAGCATCTATCATGCCCTCTGTTCGAAAATCCAGACGCTCAAATGCAGCTATAAAGTCTTCTACTGTGCCTGATTGCTTCAATTTTGTCAAATGGACCAAATGGTTGGTGTCGGTGTCAAAGCGTTCATAAATCTCAGCAACAAATTGGGTCCAAGCAATATACCCTTGACGGGAAGTTTTTCACCATTAACACCATTGCCAACGTTCTTGATCTAAATGGAGAACACCATACCGGAGTTTGGCCAAGTCATCTGTAATGTTGTAGAGAGAGAAATAATGCTCCATTTGGGTGACCCAACCAGTGGGTTCCGATCCATCAAATTTGGTTACATCCACCCGTGGAAGGTGTATGTCCCTTTGAAAGTGATGGGGTTGAAAGGACTGGGAAGAAGTTTCACCTTCAATCTTTTTATGTGCATCAGGCAAAGAGTCATTGGTAGGGATCTTGAGTTTGGTGCAGAGTGATGCAAAGATAGATTCAAGTTGGGTGGTCAGTTAGTGTTTGACTTCCGCCATTGCGGACTGCACGACTACATTTACGGATGCATTTAGGGAGGCATCACGTGAGGCAATAGTAGCACTAAGTTGTTGCACTTCTTGTTGGGTCTCGAGTAAACCGGATTGCAAGGTGTTGAAACGAGACTCTAGTTCTTGGCTACGAGTATGGGCCATGAGGATGGGTGAACTGAAAAGGGAGCGGGCGGGGTCAGAAATTTTTGCAGAAAAATGATATGGATGAATGTGATAAGGGAGAAGAGATGAATCTAATGGGATAGGTCTCAAATAATGGTGAAAAAATTTCCATACTTTTTTTTTTTAACATTTGCGGGGTTATACTTTGGTCTGAAGAATGCTGCAGTGCTAAAATCCCCAAATTCTGAACCAAAGAGTATTTACTTAGCAACCCGAACATAGATGCGCGCTAATAGATCTCGTCGGTATAATTTGTTTATGTTGTTGTTTATGTTCCCCAAGGGTTAGGTATTCAAGGGTTCTACCGTACCCTTAGCCGTACTACCCGACTACCCAGGTACTAGAGAGTATCTTTCCAAGTGTTGTTCTCGGTGACACTATAGCAGTTCGACGGCCGATAGGTTTATCTAAAGAGGGCTTCAGGAAATCTAGGCCAATCCGTATACAGGTGTTGTTTGATGCACTACCACTCGAAGGGGTACCAACAAGGGTTACAAGGGTGGCCAACAAATGTGCGCTTAAGAACCACTTGTATTTCCTACGTGTATGAATCCCTCAACCATGGGTTTATGCGTGTAACGACAGATCTCTGTGGCTTAAAGACGTCGGAATACGTCTCTACCCTGAAAACAAAAATACCCACAATTTCTGCCAAGAAAAGTGCTCTGATACCACTTGCAAGATACTAGATATATAAAATATGCAGAACAGAAATAAAATGCTAGAAATGGCAGAATAATAGTAAAATATCCAGCATAATCTTCACAACACACATAAATGATATACGAAATAGCAATAGAAATAGCACTTTGATTCAAAAAGCAATGTTCACAGGCCTCTTCGAGGGGGCAACCTCCAATCGAGCAGTGCTCTGTTACAATAATCTCCCTGCTAGGGTTCTCATACCCTCGCCCCTTATTTATACTAGATATGTCTATTAAGAGAAGGATCTAGAGGAAGATCCTTCTAGAAGAAGAAGCTTCTATTAGGCCTTCTTACATCCACCTTATTCTATTTTATTGAAAGGCCTTATTAATATTGACCTTTATTACATCTACATCCGAATACATTGATCTACCTATGTGCGGGTTAGGACCTTAACATTATTTCTCCATCATCACCTGAATTATTGGTTGAGGGTTTTCTTTGTTTGGTTAATGTAGACTAAGAAATTATTTTAGACAAAATACTTCTCTAAGAAACAATGGGTGACTAGGAATTTCTTTGACTTGAGGGTTTCCCTCTTTTCTTATGAATTTCAGTAGTGCTCACAATTTTCTCTATGTTTCCATAATTTTTATCAACACTTTGAACAGGAGGATCATGACTATTGCCCTCTTCCTCCCCAAATGTGAGTGTATTGATCAATGTGGGACTGAGCCTGACTGATACCATGTGATTATAAAAAAAAATTTTAGGGTCAAACCATTTTATTTCTTATGCAAAATTCAAATTAAATTGTTCAAAGTACGAGGCATATTCATCAATTTTGGAAATTCCCCTCAACAAAATTTCACCAACTCTCCAAGGAAGAGGAATAAACTATTTTTTCCTTCTTTCATAAAAAGAATGAAACCAAAACTTACATTGGCTCATCACCTCTATGATAAATAATTTGTTCGACACATAATAAGCAAGAAATATAGGATTTTCATGAGAATATAAAATCCTAACGATGTTGTAATTATCCATTTTCTCTAGAATTCCGTTTTTATTCAAAAATCTAGATGCTTTCAATGAAAACCCAAAAACATCTTCTCTAAATAGTAATTTCTTAAATTCAGACACAAAATCATTGCAAACTTCATAAAAATAATGGATAACTTTATGTCTCCAGAGAGCTTGATACCACATAGTCACGTGGTCAATTTTTGAGTTTACCCTTTTTCCAACACTCAAACCTTTAAAAATATGACAGTGTGTGATAGAAAATATCAGATAAGATGCCATATAGAATTTTTTCTCACTTCTGAAATTCATTAACTGTGAAAAAATTCCATTCGATATGACCTTCGCGCAATTGAAGATGACATTCTCATGAACTGTAAAATGTAAAATATATAGGGCTAGTCAGGGAAAATTTGTCTTAGAATCCTACCAGTAACTCTAGTAAATAACCAAGCAATTTATCGATAAAGATCCTTTAAATAACTAATATGGATTCTGGATAAGTCTTCCAACATTGTAGTAGGATCTTGTAAATATTTCTGCAGGAGCTTCATTCCATTATTTTTTCCTCTAAGAAAGTTTCTAGATTCTTCTCTTTTGTATGTTAAGTTCGGCTCTGGTAACTTTAACATTTTTGTTTAAACTGAAGGCGCTAATGAAAAAAAGGAGCTGCTTTGTAGTGGAATGGTTTTTCTATTCTGGACGAATTTATCAATGCACCAAGTGACAATATATTTGCACTCGAAAACCTCTGGGACACAACCAATGAGAGATATTCCTGATGTCCAAACCTTATTATTATCATTATCTGGTAACGTTGAATAATACCAATATGACCTCGACCTGTGGTAATTATGATCTTCTCTGGCGAATAGGTTCAAGGTATCCCGACATAAATGTTGTTTTCTTTCGGCCGTCTTCAACATATTTATAGACTTTCTCTGTATTACCACTTAGAACAATGAAATAAATTTTACATTAGATCCTTGATGAGAGCATTAACCTTAAATAAATTTGATTTTCCTTGATAGAAACATCATTAATAACCACCTTTTCAGAATTCAATTTAGCAATTGAGTTCGTAGAATTAGCATTTAATATGACTCAATAACTGTGAAAGAGAAAGGACACGTCACGACGGGATGGTAGAGTGGAAGATTTGAAATGAGAATGCAAGTCTATGAGTCTACTGTGATAACCAAAATGGCTAAGTATCGATATATGTCGGACGAACTTGTGAAGACGGGAGACACAAAAGAAAAGAAATCGTGAGTCCACAAATGAAAATAAACTAAGTGTTGAAAAGAGGCTCATAGAGGAAAAGTGATAGACTGTGAGTCTGCAAGTCCTCCAACCTGTGAAAATAACAAAATGACATAAGTATGAAACAACATAAGTCATGGAGGTAAGATATGATAGTAAAAATTATGACAAGGAAAAATACTTGGAAAAAATATAAATGTAGAGTAATGAAAAAGAAAGAAGAAATTATTAGGTTCAACAATCACCACTATCATTATTACTATAACAACCCTTAGCATCATTCACACTACTCGATATATCTATCAAAATCATTAAGAAAGAGAGTTTCCAGGTGCTTTTAACAATTTTCCACCTTGCAATAATGAAAAAATTCATATATTTATCATCCCATCAACTTCTCCTGGAGGGTTTTCTACAATTTCCATAAACTCAAGCAAATCAATCCTTATTCAACCAAGTTTACATAAAATAAATAAATGAGAGCTTTAAACAAGTGCTGCATGGAAGCGTAGTCCCTGCCAGGTTGGAATGGGAATAAATGCGACCGAGTATAGACACGTGGGAAGGAAGTTGAAGTACATGGAAACACAAAAGAATTAGCATTCACGAATTAGTTAACTTTAAAACAAGGGCTGGTGGATACAAAAGAAATTAAAATTTATCAAGTTATAGGTTCCTGGACTACATAAATTATACATATGAAATTTGTAATTTTATAAAGTAGATATTTACTTTTATAGATATGAAATATGTACTTTTATAAAGTATGGGAAAGAGATTCCATACTTGGCAGTTTTTTGGATCACGGGTTCTCGGGATGGCGCGATGAAAATTGGGCTCTGTTGTTCTATGCCCTACAAATAGCACCCAGAGTTTCACGACATACAAATTGACAATTGGAGTTGTGGACTATTTGAAATTTAAGGGCGTACATATGTTACAAAAAAACTAGCATTCTCGAAGTAGTTTTCTTTAAAAGAAGGGCTCCTGAAAACAGGAAATTGAAAATCCTGAAATTATAGGTTCATGGATAGCATAAATTATACATACCAAATATGTAATTTGATTAAGTAGATATATAGAGCACACTGAAAATTGGGCTTGTGTTTTTCTGTGCACTACAAATAGTACCCAGAGTTCCATGCCATACAAATTGACAATCGGACTTGTGGACTATTTGAGATTTAAGGGCCAACATATGTAACATAGGTTTGTGGACAAAAGCATAAAACAACTAGCAATACCAAATTAGTTCTCTTTAAAACAAGGGCTCCTGGATAGAAGAAATTGAAATATATGAAATTATAGGTTCGTGGACAGGAGAAATTATACATATGAAATATGTAATTTGATTAAGTAGATATATAGAGCATGCAAAAAAGATTCATTCCGGGTTGTCGGGGTGGTGGGCTGAAAATTGGGCCTCTGTTGTTCCGTGCCCTACAAATATCACCGAGATTTCCACGATATACAAATTGACAAGTAGTCTTGAGGACTATTGAATTTTTGGATCATGGATTCTCGGGCTGAAAATTGGGCTTCTGTTGTTTCGTGGCCTACAAAAATCAAATATGTAATTTGATTAAGTAGATATATAGAGCATGCACGAAATCTTCATTCCGGGTTGTTGAGGTGGCGCGCTGAAAATTGGGCTTCTGTTGGTCCATGCTCTATAAATAGCACCAAGAGTTCCATGATATACAAATTGACAAGTTGTCTTGCAGACTATTTGAATTTTTGCATCGCGGGTTCTCAGGATGAAAATTGGGCTTCTGTTGTTCTGTGGCCTACAAATAGCACCTAGAGTTCTGCAATATACAAATTGACAATCAGACTTGCGGACTATTTGAATTTGAAGGGCCTCATGTCGAACAAGTTTAGCATTCCTTAATTAGTTTTCCTTTTTACATATGCTGGTGGACAAAAGTATGAAAAAAATATCATTCCCGAATTAGTTTTCTTTAAAAGAGAGGGTTCTTGACTTAGCCAGTTTTTGGATCGTGGTTTCTCGGGCTAGGGACCTGAAAATCAAGCTTTTGTTGTTTCGTGTCCTATAAATAGCACCATAAGTTCTGCGATATACAAATTGACAATTAGATTTGCAGACTGTATGAATTTTAAGGGGCTCATGTCCAAAAAATTTAGCATTCACGAATTAGTTTTCTTTACATAGGTTTTACATACGCTGGTGGAGAAAAGGACAAAAAGTATAGTACCAATGTCTATTACATAGGGTGGTGGACAAAAGGACCAAATAAATAGCATTCCCGAATTAGTTTTCTTTAAAACAGGGGCTCCTCGACACAAGAAATTGAAATTTATGAAATTATAGGTTCATGGAGACCATAAACTATACATAGCAAATACGTAATTTTTTAAAGTAGATATTTACTTTTATACATACAGAATATGTACTTTTCTAAAGTATGGGGATGCGATTTTATAGAGCAAGCACGAAGCCCTCATTCCATACTTGCACGGAGGCCTGATTCCATACTTAGGCAGTTTTTGGATCGCGGGTTCTCGGGCTGGAAATTGGGCCTCTGTTGTTCCATGGCCTACAAAGAGCACCCAGAGTTATGTGATATACAAATTGACAAGAGGGCTTGTAGACTATTTTAATTTTAAGGGCCTTTGTGGAAAACAGTATGAAGGACAGGTGGTAAAGATGCAAGAAATGACATACTCTCTATATGTTTGAGTAGAAAGAAAGTAGTGAGCACAATTTTATGACATTTATATAAAAAAATAATAAAACGTGTTACATATTCCTGGAAATTTAAAGAAACACACACACACACACACACACACACACACACACACACACATGTGAAATATGATATCTCAAATTTGAGTGAGTGATTTATGTCATACATAATTTTGAAAATGAGCAGGTAGGAGAAAATATGCATCAGAAAAAAGAGAATTGAGATAAAATAAACATAATGACTTCACATTCAACATAGCTAAAGATAAAATCTAGGAACACATAAAAGAAGAAAAAAAACTAGTATTCCCAAATTAGAGCATGGACGAAACTCTCATTCCATACTTAGCCAGTTTTTGGATCGTGGGTTCTCAGGCTAGGGACCTAAAAATCGGGCTTCTGTTGTTCCATGTCCTACAAATATCACCGAGAGTTCCGTGATATAAAAATTGACAATGGGACCTGCGGACTATTTGAATTTTAAGGGGCTCGTGTCCCAAAAATTTAGCATTCACGAATTAGTTTTCTTTACATAGGTTTTACATACAGTGGTGGACAAAAGCACAAAAAATATAGTACCTATAAATGTGTTGAACCTGCACAAAATATATCTAGCTAAATAATAATACACACATTTGCAAAGATAATTGGAAAAAGAAGAAGAAGGAGAGAAAGAATGGAAGAATTCTCATTAACCGTTGTGAATAATGAATAATTTACACATGATATACTCTGTATAACTCAATGAGTTCGACTTGAGGTGAACCAAGTCACCATAGTGGTGGTCTAGAGTGATCTGGACACACACCAACAGTTATGGGAGTGAACTTCCACCTATTCTAGTCTCTCAAGCAGTTACGGGAGTGAACTGCCACCTAGTTGAGTTAACTAGTCAACTAGTCTTCAGTTAACTGACTGAACATAAAGTAGTGAGGAGTTAACTCAAGGAATCAAGGCTAATGTGCCACTTTGGTGATGATACCAAGGCAAGGTCAAATTAGCATGGTGATGATCCCAATGCAACATCTAAACTCAACTCAACTAGTCAAACTGAAGTGTGAACTGAAAGAGAATATTCTCCAGGTGGAATATTCTCTCCTAAAATATAGGAGACTGGATAATGACTAATAAACAAATAAAAACCTTAGGAAAAATAAATCCTAGGTGTGTGTGAAGTAACTTCAATACCCCCTCTGAACATCACTATGGTGAAAATAAAG
>CBVK0100355800.1:0-15159 GCA_900067695.1 Picea abies
TGTGAAAGAGAGATTACAACCATGGCCTTGATGTTGTAAGGTCCCTTCCAACTGTCCTTCATTCCCCACACACTTCTTTCTCCAAGGATTCTGAGACCATAGGTCTGATAGCTACT
The DNA here is from genome assembly GCA_900067695.1 of Picea abies. Classification (NCBI taxonomy): domain Eukaryota; kingdom Viridiplantae; phylum Streptophyta; class Pinopsida; order Pinales; family Pinaceae; genus Picea; species Picea abies. The sequence continues at coordinate 117 of CBVK0100355800.1, forward strand.
CACAATCTATCTTGACAAAGCAAATCTCAAAGCCACTCAAACCAAGCCAAAGCTAACAAGCTCAAGAACTAACAAAGCTAACCCAAGCTCAAGCTAACTTTATCCATGAGAACTCTTCTCCTTTTATAAGTTGAAGAGGATAAGGTAAGGAGGTTAGGATGATCCCACTAAATCATGAAAGCAAGTAAGATCCAAATCATTCGGATGCCACCTCACCATAGAAGCTTCTTCTTCTAGAAGATTCGAGAAAACGCTCATTTTTCCCACATGCTGGAATTCTCGCACCCTAGCTATAGAGCAACCTACGAACACCTCGCACCTTGGCTATAGTGCAACCTGCAAGAATGAGTCATTCTCGCACCCTGCTTATATAGCAACCTACGAACTTCCCTTTTTATAAGGTTTTTACATAGGAAAATGCAACTTCTTTTCTCAGGAAAAGTTCTTCTCCCTTCTCAATTTAGGAACACAGGCCACTGACCCCTCTGAAGTCAACAAATAGGTTTACATCATTAAAGATCATAGGGATGAAGAAAATAATGTGTAACAAACATCTGCCTCATCAACTTCCTGCAAATCAAAGTAATCATTCATTTTATCCACATGTTGTTGTGCATTAAGGGGACCAGTACCATCAAACTGAGGAAGCATGGTTTGATAGTCCTGGGGCATGGCATATAAGGGAGCAACTAACACCAAGGGAGCATATCTTGCTGCCATAATTGGTGGAGGAGGTTGAATAACAACTTGTGTGATTGGTGGAGAAGTGATAGAGGATGTAGACGATGTTGGGCTGGGAGGTATGGATCGAGTTACTTGTGGCTTGGCAAAAGATGTAACAATAATAAGGGCTGAAAGTTCAATTGACTGTTGAAAATGGGATTTATACAAAGTGTGATCAAGATTTGATACTAGATCTTCTAACTTCTTAAACTCTTGGAGAAACCGTTGATCAAAATTTGTTCTAGGAGAAAGTCTTTCAGGGGTTCTAGGTTGGAGGATGGTTTGATCTAGGACTATTTCATTCACAAAGCTATCAGATTTGGTTATGAAAAGGATCTGCTTGAAAGGTAGGTCAAACTCAATGTCCTGGATTATGACAAGATTCTCTGGAAGAGAAGTGGCCCTATGAAGATGACTGTTACTCCCTTTCCTTTCTACAGTGTTTCTTTTTCTGAGTAAATTTTCTAGGTTTTCTACTGTTGTTATAGGTTCTAGATCAGGATGAGATCTAGTGTGGATTATTTTAGGAGCCAGAACTTTAAACTTTAGGAAATCTAAATTAATATATACAAACTTCAACAACCTCTGAACATTTATCTCTTGAAAGTTAGATCTTTAATTGTTCAGAAATAATTTTTTTTTTATCTAGGGAAAAGAAATCATAAGGATGGAAAGTTTGTTCAGTCCCCATTATGATTGCCACTATGTTAGCACTCTGTAATTTCTATAGGTTGTTAAGGGTAGAAGAAATTAACAGAGGTAACTTACCAAAACCACTTCGAAACTGGGATCTATCCCTACCAGTTTCAGAGAGGGATCTCTCTGTAGGATTGAGATCTGTTTAAGTTTAGATATTAGTCTAGTTAAAATAATCGGAGTTTGTTGCTTTTTTTTATAAAGATTGGCTGAAGTATTTGCATTAAACATCCATTGAGCTATGGGGTCTATATTAAAAATTAAGATCAAATACAATTTTTATAAGATTTCTTCATAGGGAGAGATAATGATAATGCTGGATCTTTAAGATTAAAATGTGGTGGACAGAAATAACAGGTGAGATAATCCATCAAGCAAAGAAGCAATTACTAATTTCTTTACTTAACATCAGATGAATAACATGCATATCGCTAAAGACTGGAAACATAGTGCACGAGACAAATTATGTTCATTAACTTTATTTAAATGATTATAGATAGAAAACAAAGTGATTACAGAGTAATATAAACAATTAATAAAGGAAGATAAAGATCACCAACATCCAAACACAAGAATCCTGTGAATCAGCCTTTTTATTACTGGTTGATCTTCTCAAAAAGATTACAAAGATAGCTTCCTGAGCGCAAAAATCAACCCTCAATACTTCGAAGTGATAAGTATTTATATAATAATTACATTTGATCCTGTCATTAATGACTAGGATATGGTGGAGGAAAAATCTAACTAACTAGATTACATATTACAAAATAATAGGACTATTGGTGATCTGTCCAAATCCTGAGTGTTGATTTCTAGGAAAGTAGTTGATGATTCATCCACTCGACTTTGAATGTCTTCCTCATGTTGACACAGATGTCCACATCATCTCTAATCGAGTAAGGAACATAGGTCTTCCCATCTCTTTTGACTCTAAGGGGAGTAAAACTTGAGTAACCTTGTGTAAGTTTTGATCCATCTCTGTTTACTTGGGAAAGGTTGGCTTTGTGATCAAGATGTAGTTTATCTCATGTTGGATCCTCAGGTCCAATTGTAGAGTTTCTAATAAATCCTTTCCAGTTATTCTCCCTTGGATGCCTACAAATTTAGAACCATCTTTCGCTACTGCGAGGATATTTTGTTTGTAGTCTGACAAAGTAATCAATTTATCATTGATCACAAGTAAACCTGGAAGACCTTTCTTGTGTAGTGAGTCACCCTTGCTGAAAAAATTCTGCACTCCAATATCCATTGTCTGAGCTTTCTTCTCGAGTTGCAACATTAATCCCTTCTTGGTCAAAACCTTATTGAGCTCAATGATTGTTTTTGTCCTATCCTTTATTTCCTATGCTTCCAACTCTTCTTTGGTCTTGGAATTCAAGAACCTGATGATTTTTGTGGCCTCGGTAGGATTTTCTCCCAAATCTCCCCTTATCTTGTCAATGGCTTGTATGGCTCTTTCCACAAGTCCGTGTTGTTCAAACACAATCTGTATAAGGGGCCATATCTCTATCATTGAATGGAATATGTCCATCCAAATATTTTCCTTGGCCTCTAACGGTGTCTTGGCCATGATTGTCTCCTTATGAAAATTTTGTATCTCTTGGGTGAGCCTCTGTGACTTATGCATCTCAGTGTTGTAGTTGGACTGAAACATAGATTTCAGTTTCTGGGGGTTTCTGATCTTTTCTTGTAGTCTTTTGATTTCTTCTCCTTACAAGGTCATGTCTTCCATTGAATTTTCTAATTTCTCAGAAGCATCTAAGGCTTTTCCTGGGAAAGCTGATGGGATTTCTATTGTAGTGGTTGTTGATGTTGCATTGACTCATGTGAGAGGAACAACTTCCAGTGGGATTACAATCATTGACGTATTTTGTTCCTTCTCTTTGACCAACTTATCTAGTTCAGCCTCCATCTCCTTGATCTTTGCATTCTGATCCATAACCAATTTTATCATTTCCTCCTTGTGGCCCTTAGTCTCAGCCATTAATTTTTCTAGTGAATCTTCAGTGGTCAGGAGTTTGAGTTTCTTCCTTAAGGATTTCATATCAACATTCTTCTTCTTTAGTAGTTCCTCAATTGCCTTAACATTTGATGGATCATATCCAATCTTGAGTACCAGTTCCTCCAGAGATTTGATCTTGTTATATTTTGTTAGGGAAGATATCTTCTCCAACTTGAACTGTGACTGGACATTATCTAAAGAGACTTGCAACTTTGCAGCAGTCATGGAGGTATTTTCCAAGGTAGAGAAAATCATCTCCCCAGTATGCGTATGCATATCCATTTGATCAGTTGGATACACCTCTTTGACATCGAATTGAAATGTTGCCCTTTTGTAATTGAAAATTTCCTTGCGATGAGGAACCTGTGCCTACAAGAATGTTGTATGGATCCCTCCTTTCTCTTTGTCGAAGGTAGATAATAACTTGCATTGTGTTGTAGATATATATTTCCAAAACTGTGCATAGGTGTTTTTGGTAAGAAACTCATTCTTCTTCTTGATCAAGTTATATTTCTCAAAAATATTAAGCCTATACGCGCCTATGAGTACTGGTATGTGAAATGTTGACTGGTGAATATTGTTGCTCTGTGTCTAGCAGAGTGTTTCACTCCCACTCTGTTTGGTTCATTATTTTTTCAACTTCAGGTTTAGGCACATGATCATAGGGAGAAATATTTTTCTTTAGCATGGTGTCTTCAATATGATGCCATAGGGGTCATAGTGCCATGGGAAGATGAGGCTGAACTTAATTTCCTTTAATAGTTTATTTGCTTCCTCCGCTGCAGTTCTGTTGTTGAAAATGAAAGAACCTATCTGACCTTTGATCTTGAGCTGTTGTTTCTTATTGAATGCCACAAAGTGAATATCATTTGAATTTATCATATGTCTGATATATTCCAGAGAGAATATCCTGACAGGAAAATACTTTGGCATCTTGTAAGGGGGTAATTCACATCCGTGGATTATGATTTATGTATGATCCTGGTAGAGGTACTAGTTTTAGCTAGGTCTAACAAGTGTAGAATTCTCTGAATTTCCTCCTTTATCCTTGTTTCTATTCTTCCATTGAGCATGCATACCACTGGATGGTAGAATTGGTCAATGAATTGATTGAAGTTGAACTCAAATGATTTCTTTCTCACTATGGATGTCTAGGAGGTTATAGGTTGAGGTTTACCATCTTGGTCCAATTTCTGTTGTGAGAAGGAGAACTTGTCTACTTGGAAAAAGAGGAACAGGTACACCAATATTGAAGAATACTTGAACATACCTTTTGTAGAAAAATTGAACAGTTGTTCATGGATGTTGTCAGCTAGAAACTGACTGTAGCCAAACTATGTAGTAGTCTTTTCCTCAGTAGAGAAAATGGATAGAAATCCCAGAATGGGTTCATCTACCCATTCATCATAATAGTATCCTAGAAGGTAACATAGGGATGAGATGATCTGGTTGCGTTTGACTGAGAAGATTGAAGAATGGTATGGAGGATTCTTTTTGGGTAATTGGGTGTTTTCAGGTAGGAAGAGTTCAAATATTTGAGCTCTCTGCAGGAAAGACAACTTCTGGTATAGCTCGATCAATATTTCAATGGAGAAGGGGGAGGCAAAATCATTTTTGGGTATCTGCAGTGTTTGATTTATCATTTCAGGGGTGATGGTGAAAAGCATTTCTCCATACGAAGAAACAATGACCCTCTGTCCAAGAAGGTAGTGTTCTTGGCATTTCAGGGAAAATTCTGGGAAATGGTGTGTCTGGGGAAAAAGGTACAGTGGAAGATTGGACTCCCAGAGTCTGATCTCAACGCTCTGATCCAGAAAAACATCCTTGAGCCAGAAGTGTAATTTGAAGAAGTCAAATTCACATTTTAGCTCTGCAATTAAATAATGTTTATCGACCAAGGGTATGCGATCCAGGTCGACAGGAGGAGGGAGGAAACGATTTTCTTCAGTTTCAGTGGATTTGGACTTGGGTGCCATCATCTAACGGATATTTGCAATAGAAAATGATATTGTCTGCATTTACTAGGTTTTAATGGTGGTATGCTAAGTGTGATCTTGATGGCGGTTGTCTTAAGAAAGGGAAATGGTGGAGTCGACTGCATATGGATCGATGAACAATGCAAAAATGGTGAAAGAATGGGGTTAAATGGTTGAACGGGGTGTCCGTTATGGAGCGAATGGTGAGTCGGACGGGTAACAATAATGGTTGACTGCATTACCCAACAGACATATCAGATGTGATTTGGAGGGCATTGAATGGCCAATGGGTAGATAGTATGTGATGTATGATGGGTGAGTGGAGGGTGACATGTCAGCAGGGTAGTAGAGTATGATGTGTAGGCGGGCTAGTGGAGTGTGACGTCGGAGTGCGGAGGTGGTATGGATGAGTGGTTTGGCGGTTTACTCAGAGGGGGGGGTAGTTGGTAACTGGAAAGGAGTGAGGGGGGTCCGAGTTAATAGGAAGTCGACATGTTATGAGGGGCACGTGCTTGGAAAACCACCAACTCGGACCCTCCCCCCACCATTAAAAGTAGAAAGGTCGGGAAGGTCTAATATTCTATGTCGACCATATATCTGATTGTGCGTTGATCGACCGCTGATATTAGCATTCCCTTTAACAGAAAGCGCCAAAACTGTCATATCACTGCAGAACTTAGGATAAAATAATTTTATGGTTTTTTTGCAGCTTACCATTTCTTAATTTTGTCACTAAGGTGTCAAAAATACATCATTTTAACTCAAATCAAAGACATTTAATCAACATTTCATCAATTTTATTGAAAATAAAACATGCTAACCTATATCCTATTCTAATGACCTGGTTGATTGACCCAGATTAAACTTTTGGGTCAAAAATTACTCTAACCTAAGACATTTGACCAAGCTTAAACTATTTGATCAAATTTATTCACTAACCTATCTAATTTGGCTAAGATTAAATTGTTTAGCCAAATTTATTCACTATCCTATATGCATAAATCGAAAGAGATTGATCATGGTTAGACACTATGAATCAAACCAAATTATTTCATGGGTTTTTATCATTTCCTTTTCTATTTTTATACCCTCTTTTGATTTTTTGTATTTTGTATTTTTCTTTTTTTTTTCTTTTTCTTTTTCTTTTCTTTTCCTTTTCCTTTTCTTTTCCTTTCTCTTTTCTTTGTAAATCATTTGTAGAATAAAACATTATTTACAATAAAATGCAACTAGAAGAAGAAATTATAATCATCAGGTGATCCTATGAAACATAGGGTTATAACAACCTGGATGGATCAAGAAGTGGATTACACCTACAATGAGGAGAAAAAAGCCAAAATCCTCCTATTGGAAAAGAAGAAAAACAATAACCTTTTATCTAGAGAAAAGAAATGGCACCTTAAGAGTAGAGCCCTCTGGCTTCAAGATAGAGATGAAAACAAAAAGTTTTTCCACCACTTTGTGAATAGTAAAAAATCCAAAATACAATCTAGTCAATCCAAAGAGGGGATGGGTCGGTGGCTAAAAATTTTGAGGAATTGGTGGATGAATCTCACATTTCCAAAACCTTTTCAAAGCAGATCAAAGATCCATTAATGATTCCATATTAAGGGTTTCCAACCTCTTTCCTAGATTTTTGGACCAAGAACAGAATGACCTCTTAATGGTAGAAATTTCCAAAGATGAGATTAAGAAGATTCTACACATCTTCCAGAAGGAAAAAAGCCATGTTTCAAATGGTTTCTCGGTTGAATTCTATGTTGACACCTTCAACATATTAGGGGATGATATTCTCAAAACTATTGAATACTCTCGATCCACCGGGAAGATTTTGGCCCCTTTCAATTATACCTTTATATCCCTCATTCCAAAATATGACAACCCCCAAACCTTCTGTCAATTATGCCCTATCTCCCTCTGCAACGACGTATATAAAATTATGTCTAAGATCATTGTTTTCCAGTTAAAGGACATTATTTTTGAAAATATATATGGAGAGAAACTTTGCTTCCTTTAAGGCAGATAGATCCACCAACCTATAGGGATTTCCCAGGCACACATACACTCAATCCACATTGGAAAACAAAGGGAAATTATCTATAAAGTGGATCTGGTAAAAGATTTTGATTGCATCAGTTGGATCTACATCAGACTTCTTCTCATTCATCTAGGCTTCTCTCCCTCTTTTTTCACATGAATTATCAATTGCATAACCAATACATCTTTTTCCATCCTCATCAATGGCTTTGTGACCCCATTTTTCAAGGCTGAAAGAGGGCTTAGGAAAGGTTTCCCCCTCTCCCCTCTCCTCTTTCTATTGGTGGAATAAATTCTAATCCGATTAACTTCAAATGCAACATCTTAGGGTCAATTAAAAGGCATAAAAATATCAACATCATGTTATCTCACACATCTCCTCTTCTTATACAATATCCTCATATTTTGTGAAGGTAAACAACTGTACTTTGAAAGCCTAAAAAGCATTCTTCACTCTTTTTGTCTTTCAACGGGGATGAAAATAAATCTAGGGACATCATCTCTTTTGGAATGGGGCCTAAATGACCAAAAAAAAATCTCCATATCAGCTCTTTTTTTACTAGATAAAAAATCCAAATGATGGCCTTAAATATCCAGGTTACACCATTAAGGCCATTGGGTAGAAAAAATTTGTCTGGTCCTAACTTATTGCAAAAGTGGAAAAAAAGATACATTCATGGTGCAATATGTGGTTATCCAGATCCAAGATACTAGTCCTCCTCAAATATGTCATTGAAGCAATATCTATCTACTAGACTTCACTAGATTAACTTCTTAATAAGTCCTCCATATAGGATTTCCATTGGAAGTAGTTGGTGTTGGTAAGAAAAAGATCATTGGAAGAAACCATATTAAATATGCAGAAAATATGGATTTAAAAACTAAAACTGATGATTTGGATGAAAAGATCTTGAAAAATTAGGTGGTTTAAAAAAAAATGGCACTGAAAACGGACCTCGGGTGTGAAAGTTATGCCCTCAATTTGAAAACTAAGTTGCTTTATGAAGTAACTCACTTTTATAAAAAGAAGTGGGGATCACTTTTACAATGAAGTTACTTTATAGAATAAAGTTGTGTGCAAAAAAAATAACTTTAAAATAAAATATTAAAGCTACTTATAGTGATTCACTTTTATGCTTGAAGTGAAATACACTTTACAATGGATGCATGAACTTTTTCAAAAAAAAGTAACAAAAAAAGAGACTTGAATTCAAGACCTCTTACTTAATAAGGCAAATTTTAACCAAGTGAGCTAGCAAAACATATTTTATTGTTTAGAAGGAGGATTGGGGTTGTTGTTGTTGTTGTTTTTGTTGCTGACAACCTGGGAGAGTGTGCTCATAAAAATCTCTTTTCACATAAGAAAATGTTTTTGCTTCTTGATGACAACAAGGGTTAGATCTTAGTTAGGTTACCTGGAAAATGCACCTTTTCGTATATGCTTCTGATTTGTTGAGATCACACAAGGAGTAGGAAAAAGATCATACGTAAATCTAAAAGAGTAGCAACCCGGAAAAAAACAATATAAAACCAAAATAATACTTTGCAAAAATTTAAAAAGGGCGTATTCGGGATTATACCTCCAAATATGACTGAAATGGTTGTATCTTGGGGGAAAAAAAACCTTTTCGAGTGAAATGAAAGACATTCCTGACTGAAATGAGAACTCTGAACGCAATGGAATATTCCTCTTAGCCCATAAATGTATGGAAATGGAAGAAACTATAGATGAGGAAACTTAGCTTCACGATCTCGATCTACAACAGGAGCGGGTATTCAAACAAGCTCCGATACCATGTTTGACAACACAGGTATTTCAACAGAGGATGAACACATTCAGTAACCACTCACACAACTAGATCAAATATCAACACACCGATATTTTGACATGGTAAAACCCTACGAGGAAATATCAACCGCCCTAACCAACGCGACCACTTGGAGAAATTTATTAATGCAAAAGAAAAAGATTACAGAGAAATTTTACAAGAGAGTTTCTCATAACCGATCATCGTAAAATGACCCTCCATGCTCTTTAAATAGAGATCATGGACCAATTGGGTGTTAATCCAAGGATCAATGTAGTTGTTAAGATCGAGGAGAATATGAACTGTTGGATCACTCTATGTTCTGGAACATATCGTGACCGTCAGATTTACTAACTACAAATGCATACTAATTCACACTAAATAAACACACTAAGAAACACACTTTTACCTAACGACACATTAGACTAAGTAGATCTTAACTAACTCCTAAGTGTCTAAATATCCTAACACTAATTCTTGGGCTCACATTTCTCTCTCTGTAGTCTATAATAGATATTTTTCTCATTTACAAGTGTTAAAGGTTAAAATTGAAAACAACAAGGGGTGAAATAGAGAAAATCCATCAAAACCTGAAGATCTACATAGAGCATCATTATTTTTGTAAAATCAGGTGATTCTTCTTATTCTTCTTCCCCTTCCCTTCTTTCATTTTCTTTCTATTTGTAAACATTATCTGAGTAATACACTATGAAAGGGAGGAATTAGATTAAATACTCATATTTTATAATCCTCTTTGGTGCCATGGTTGTCTTAAATAAATGGTTGTTTTATAACTAAGATTTTATAGTCCCCACCTTGGATTTGTTATTTTGTAAATGAGTTGTTGGGTTTATTCTGTAATCATAATTAAGATTGTTTCCACTGGAAAAATAATAGATTAAAACCAGTTATAAATGTATCCCTCTTCACTTTATATCACACGTGGTGTTGAATAAACCAATAGATTCTATGTTTTCCTTTTTCCCATTTGTTTTTTGTCTAATGAATATTTGTTAGGAAAGTAGTTCAACCTCCTCATAACCTCATATTTGTTCATTTTATTTGAGTTATTTGTCAAGCATAACTCCACTATGATGTCCATGGTTTAAAAAATCATTCATATGATTGAAACCTATTAATTCCCCTTGTTGTTTGTTTTCTTAATCGGCCCCAAACCATAATTCAAAATATTTGTATTTTTTACCATAAATTGTAGAGACAACACCATGCACCATCCTATCATTGTAATAAATCTAGTGGAATCTTCATAGACCAAGTTGTTCTTGTCCGAAAATTAAAAATAATAACTTTAGAACATTTGAGGGTAGCCCCCCCTCTTGCTAAAGGAATTTCTTGAAGGCTTAGACCAGCGCAAGAAGGTGTTATTGCACATTATTACCTCACATTGAACCTTTTTTTAGAGAGGGAAAAACCTAGGGGACAACATAACAACTGATATCATTGTTGAGAAAAAATTAATTCATTTCTCCTTAGGAAATAACAACAAACTTATTGATGATTCTTATGTCTCAAACATTTGGTTTATTGAAGATTTTAACTTGTTGAAAAGTTATTGGTGACTCCACTAAGGAATAAAGTCATTTCCCCATTGCTATTGATTACCAAATTCTTGTGGTGAGCAAGTAGTGGCCCTTGAGGAAATATTATCTCCCCTTATGACTCCATCTCCATGTCATAGAACCATATCAAGGTCAAATTAGCACACATCTCTTCAAGAAATATCCCCTCATTGACACCACATATTTAGGTTGGGTTTCTAATCTTTCTTGTGTGTTGTTGTTGTTGAATCCCATCTTGAAAATCCCTTATTATTATTTTATTATAAATTTCGAGGAATGTTATTCTTTCATTTGTATTTCTATCTGCATTTATAACATTTCAAATATTGCTTAAGATAGCATTTTATATATCTATATATTTTCCTTAAACCCTTATGATCAATGTTGAAGCGCAATGGGAAGACCCTAGGTTCAAAAATAATAAACCAACAAAACCCTTAGACACCGGCCCTTTCGGCATCACCTACAAGCAAGTGAAGTCTCACTTGAGGCATCTATAGGGGTTGCAAGAACCAAGTTTCTGTAGTGATGAGGGGAAGTGAAGCATTCAACATGACCATAATATGCATTTTCCATTCCTTAACTGTGTGCCCAGTTTCCATTACTTAACAATTAATTATCATACCATCTGTGTTGTGCATGGCATTACCCCACTTAACATTCATTCATTAATCATCAAATTAAGTGTGAGGGACCATAATAGCATATAATAATGACATATTCATAATACTAAGCATTCATCATCATTGCGTAGTAACCATCAATAGTAACCATATCTAAACTAACCATACATCATATTCTTCAGAAACATAACACACTAGCATCACATCAAGACACAAGGGTTTAACATCATTCACCCCAAATTGGGATACGTCCATAATGATTGGCTTCTTGTACTATTCATTTGCAATCTCCTTACAACTGCGCAGTGCACTTACACATATATATATATCAGTTACTCATTACCCAAACCTTCCTAAGTTTTTTTGTTGCAGTGCCAACCTAACTCTCAAAAGCCTCAGTAATAACTCAAATCATTTGAACACTTCTCCAACAACACACTTTAACTCAAAAACCATAGCAACAACAATAATAACTCCCTCTCTACTTTGAACCTTTACATACTTATAGTATTCTATTAGGGCTAAGCCTGTTACAACATGGTTACAAAGTGGACAAAATGTCCCAAAAATATTAACTACTTTCCTCCTTTTGCACAATGACTCCTTAGACTGCTCCAACTGCTTTGCACATGTGATGCTCCTCAGCCAAACTATTGTGCAATCTGTTCCTACATGATTACCTATACTTATCCAAAATAGCCTACTCCAGTAGGCCCCCAACACTCATATGTGGCTTGTCTCGAGCCACTTTAGTCTTTCTTCCATGTTGCCAAAAACTTTTGTAATGTATTGTTGGTCATTACAACTTTTCTTTGACTTGTGCTTCCTGCTACACAATTTCCTCGACCATCTCTGTAGTTAAATGAGTCTTTAATTTTTCAGCGGTTTCCTTCACTGCCTACTTGACCATACTTTGACTAGTTGTTAACTCTATTGTCATTTTATAGTTTTCTTCTTCCAATACCTCAATATTTTGCACACGATACTATTGATCTACCCTCAACTGATTCATTTCTGAATATATCTTTACGCCGAAAGGCATACACTTATTGACAATGGGCACAATTAATTATCTTTTAATCTTATTTAACCTTAAACCCTAATATGATGGCTATGCATTGAAGATGCTGGCATATTCTTAGTCATCCTCCAAAATCAATGGGTTAGATTTATTGTTCATAACTTTCTTACATTTATCAAGGCATCCGTTAACATGTTTACTTTTTAACATTTACCTAATCACATTCAAAAATTACCATAAGGATATGTAATTGCCACATTTAAATGATTAAGTAGGATTAAACCATGGCATCTAAATAAATGCCCATGTTCTTCTTCTGAACCATCTATCTGATGCCCATGCATTCCATTTATCAACCTAATGCAGCTAAACATTTCGGCGTTCACCAACCTCCAGCCACTTTGTGATGTTCACCAGCCGCCAACCACATTTCAGCGTTCACCAGCCCTATGTGCCTTTCGGCGTTCACCAGCCGCCAGCCACTTTGCGGCTATGCTAGTCCTATTCTCTACCATTTTTGTTACCATCTCTACTGGTGGTAATGTTCCCATCACTTCTTTGAACTTCTACGCCTTATCCTACGAAAATTGTATCAACTGGATAATTGCCTATAGCTCCTCATATTTAGTTAGCTATGTCCAAACTCCTATGCTTTTTGCATACAAATTAGCACATTCCACTTCCAGACTCTTGATGTTCTCTATGCTTGTGGTTTCCATCTTCTCGTGTTTCTCCCTTTCCTCTAGGGGAGTGTTTGGTATCTATCATGCCTCTAAGTCTGTAATGTTTGTTTGTAATCCCTTAAGGGATTCATTGATCCTTCTCACCTACTCTTCTAATGGGGAAACATCCTCCCTGGGAACCTCTGGGATAATTTCATACACCCCCTGAACCGCATGTTCCATTTTATCCACCTTTTATGCTACCTCATCTCACTCCTACCTGAGTTGGTCGTATTCTTCTTACAACATGTCCTTGTCTACAACTATTTTTTTCAGCTCCAACAATATCAACACTACATCCATTTTAAGTTCCTATGTCACGCTCGCTTGTAACCCATATAAGATTTCAATAGGCAACTAAGATATCACTAAGTTAATATGACTTAGTTTCTTTTCTTTCTCCTTCAACTCTGTTGTGGGGAACTCCAAGACCCCTATCACTATCATCATTACCCGATGTTCTCTTAATTGTGCAACTAGTTGGGATGTCGTCAATTTTGCTTCTATCATCTACATTGTATGTTCCTTTTGTACTTGTTCACCAGTGTGAACTGGTGCGAGTCTTGTTGTTTCCAAAATTTGTCACAACGTGGCAACTTGTGCTTGCATATATGAATGCCTTTCCTCTTTTTGTTGGGCCACACACCGAAAGGATTCATCTTTTGCATCCTTAACTTGGTCTGCGATCCTTTCCAAGTCATATTCTATGAGGGCTTGGATAATTGTTTCTTTTGTAGCTTTCCTTTTCTTGCACTGTGGGACTATTGTCCCTATATCTACTTCTTTTCTCTTCTCTCCTGTGCACAAGACTATCTTTTGTGTTGTTCTTCCTGCACCATTTCCTTTTTCATGTTCTTCGACTTCTTCTTCATCATCATCTATCTCTTGTACTTCTAGGTTTTGTTTCTCCGCTTGATCTGTATATGTCATTGGAATCTTCTAATCATCATCCCAATCTTCCATAATGTGTCCTATCTCTTCCTCAGTTAACATGTAACGTGTGGGCAACCATTCTTGACTTGGGTCCTTTTTCGCTTGCACATACATGTGATGGCACCCTGCCTTAAATCGTGCAACTAGCTTGTATGTGGTGACCACATGTGGTGTTATGCATGGCATATTATGAATTCTTGTTTGAATCATTTCCTTGTATATGTAGAAGTGAATATTATTGTCTATTTGTCTCCCCTTGTGCACAATATGCCACAAGTTTGCATACCTCACTTCCAAGCATGTCTTATTTTTTGTTGACAAAAACTACCAGTCTTTTGTCTCCCTCCATGATGATAATGCAATGAGAATTAATAACCATGCATAGTGGAATTTAGTGCCTTTATCTTGTGACTCTTCATAGTCGATCAAGAACTGGTTGTGAAAAAATGTCACCCAGTTCACTTGTATGCCCTCAACGCACTTCTGAGATGTGGATATTACTATCATTGGTAATTGGTCCCTCTGACACTTCCTTAACAATTTGCAAGTCAATACTTGTGTCAAAAACCTCACGGTAGGGTCACATATAATTGCGGCATCTAAATCGCACTATCCTTTGTATGTATGAAAATTTTCCTTCATGCTCTCTAATAGAGTGTTCTCATTCTTCTTATCTGAAAATATTAGTGAGGGGTCTTCCCCCTACGACTGTAGTCTAGTAATGCACAAAATAAAATCTGTGTCGATTGAGACTGGCCGATCGAGCCATGGGTAACCTATGTGAAAGAAACTTAACAACATTTTCACGTAGCCGTTGATCTATGTGCTTCTCCCAAATGTTGGTTGTGGAGCCTGATTATCTTCCTGATGCAGAGGTCCTTTGCTTTCAGCCGTGTCTATACCCCATGAAGTATTTACACCC
>CBVK0100355801.1:0-22407 GCA_900067695.1 Picea abies
TGGGTGAACCACGTAAATCTCTATCTCTCTTGTATTGTGTGTCTTCTATGGTTTTTGTTTCTGCATTTGTTTTATTTTATTGCTCCGTGGTCCTGTTTTTCTAACACCAAAATGTGGTATGTCGAACAAGTTCAGTATGCCAACTTTCTGCAAGTTTGTCGCTCATATTTGTGGTTCTATCACTATAATGTGTGTTTCATCACTAATGTATCTCTTCAAATACTTTCTTAGCACTAGCTCAGGGAATTTATTCTTGTCTATAATGTCATGGTCTGCATACCTTAAATTTGGTATCAATCCTAACATGTCTCCATCCACGATCACACCAGGTGGGATTTCTAGCTCCACAAGCTCGTACTTAGTGTCTTTCGACAAGTTTATTGGATTCATTGTATCCTTTCCTGGTGGTATGTAATCTCATGGAAACCTCAAATTTGATGAGGATTCCCTCGGGGTCTCTTTTAGTACTGGGGTTACTGCAGGTTGACTGCATTATTTCCTTGGTGTTGACGCTGATGTCATTGCTGCCTTGGGTGGCACCATCTTTCTTCTACAAGAATCTCCTTGCAACTAACACCTGCAACTCTACAACATTCTATCAGCTCTACAACTCTTCCTCGCTCGACTCTCTATTCAAACTATAACTCAAAATCACCCTTCCTCATTGACCCTTCTCATGATTTTATAGCCCCTCAATAGTTGTTAACTTACCTTCGTACCTAAACTTGTCACCTAATCCAGTAGTGCTTTATATTCAATACTTTCCTTAACCCTGCATTAACTATGAATCTTCCGGTGTATCTTGTTCTAGATTTTCCAGTCTGTACGATATCCACGACACTTTCCATTTATTACTACGCATCTCTGTCGTTTTGACATGATATTTCCTCATAACTTATTTTTCCCTTCATGTTTCCTCTTTAATTCTCTTAACTACTTTATGCACGATCTCCTATTTCTACGCGATCTTCTCTCTCTGCATGACTTGCTTTCTCGCGACATATTCTAGTATGCTCCTTACAATGTTCTTTTATTTCTTACCTTATATTTTCTTGTTTTTTCTATTTTTCCTTTTTCTTTCTATACTACACTAGAGTACAAGTTCTATGGTACATGTTTTGTGCACTGGAACTAATGCGCGAAAGCCCAAATGTACTTGTACAATTTTAGACGACTACCATTAACCAATCCTTCTAGAGCTTCTCCATTCCAAGTTTCTGCAATTGTACAATGGTTGTGTCTGTTACAAACTTGATCACATAAGGTCCTAACCAATGCATCTCAAGCTTCCTTGGGTGTTGCAAGAACTTTATGTCATACAGTAATACTAAGTCTCCCTTCTGGAACTTATTTTTCTTGATATGTATGTCATGCCAAGATTTCTCACGTTATTTTTGTACTAGCTAATGGAAACCAACAACAAAAAAATCTTCTTCCAAATCCATAAGGTATGACAGTCTCCTTTCCACTGCACCTAAATCTTTAAGTTATGTTAATGCAACAATGCGCAAACTCGGTATTATGAATTCCATCAGCATAATAACTTCTTGTCCATATGTCAACTTGAATGGAGTCTATCATGTTAGCTTATTTCTTGTAGTATGATACTCCCATAACATTGTTGGAATATTCAAGTCCTAGTCATCCCTATTTACATTGCAAACCTTTTTCAATGCATGTTCCATGATCTTATTGAAGGATTCTATTGTGCCATTTTCCTGAGGATGGTATGGTGTACTCTTCTAATGATGTATCTGAAACTCTTATTTCAATGTTGAAATCATCTTATTCAAGAAATGAATTCCCTGATCACCCATAAGTATCCTGGGGCATCCAAATATTCTAACTACATTCTCAAATAAGAACTGCGCAACTATCTCCATGCTGCAATCTCAGACTGGATCTGCCTCGGCAATTCCTTTCATCTCTGAGAATGTGGTCAGAAATAGATCTTGATATTCGTGCAATAAATATGCAATCTTTTCTATTGTCTCATCACTCCCGTAGTGTCCTATGTTCGCGAACTTAGGCTTATCATCTATCCCAACATTCACTTTCCTTATCTTCAAAGGCTTGGTGTATACTGCAGACTCAAGATCTAGTCCTTATACTACGTGCTCCCCTTTGGTTTATGGTATCTACAAGTTCATAGGGTCTTCATTCTTCTATTATTCTTGGGAAACATTGTAACATTCTAACACTTCTCTGATTGTCGTAGATGATTGATGTGCTCTACATACTGGTATCAGTTCCATTGAGACTTCTGATACAAAAAAATTATTCTTTATTACTTGCAAGGTTACATCAATCAAGGGATCATTTTCAAATATGAATGTTACCTTGATGTTCCTGGTTAGTTCTTCCAAATCTCTTGTTTCTCTATGCACTTCCAACTCTATGTACCAATTCTTCGGAATTGTGTCCCAAGTATGCACAAATAGGTGTGTCCATTCTTGCCTAGGTATTGATTTCCATATCACGATACACTTTGTAATATTGTATGTAGGATGACTTAATCTAGTATAATTTTGTATGTTGTACTCATTCTCCATCCCAAACCTAATCTAAAGTATCCTTTTACACTCCTTCCAATCTGATATTCCATCCTTGTGCGCAACCCACCATCTAGCTAAAGTAGCTTTCAAGGCGACATCTAAGGCTAATAGTCTTTGTTTATATAGTATCTACATTTCAAATTCTTTGATAAAAGATTCTATAGGGGTTAGTCCAGTAAAATTTGGTGGATCACATACCTCCGTCCCAATCCATCGCAATTCACAAGTAATCCAAGCACATTTTATCATCGATACTTCCTGCAGTCTTTGTTGTTAGTTTTCCAAAGTTTCATCTAAGTCTGATGCACAAGAAATAATACTCCTCCAATTAAGTACACCTTCAACCGTAAGATTTATGTAATCACCCATATGTGCAGTCATGTTGTATAGATTATCAAATTCCTTTCTCCTTGCTGGTTCTACAAATCTTTGTCCTTTAGTGGGATCTAACAACATTGTAACCTTCAAATCATCTACTTCAAATACCATCTATCTCTTTTTTAAATATATATTTTTATTATTATCAAAAGCCCAATCTAGGCCTAATGGTGTTGGATAAGGTGTACTTCCATATACTATTTATATTACTTCAAAGTCTACAATACTGGGCACTCCATCAATGTTAACACTTACTCCAATTAGCCTTCCAATTGGAACAATTTTATGTTGGTTTGCGAGTCGTAGTTGGATAGGTGACCAAATCAGCTTCGGTTGGCCCATCATCTCCCAAGTCTGTCTCAGAATGACATTCACCTCTAACCCTAAATCTAGAATGATGTTTTCCATATCGTAATCTCATGTATGCGCACTAAGCCGAAATTCTCTATTTTTTTTCTTCTTGCGGTGGACTTGGTTAATAGCTCGGTGTATGATAGGTATTTCTTTATCTTGTGAAAAATGTTCAATCATTCCATGAAATATACTTGTTGGCACTAGGCCGAAGTGGAAACAAGGATGATCGTGGGAAATAAAGCATGCAGAAATTGAAGTAATAGCTGGAAGGAAATGAACAACACGTGTGCATGTAAGAAAACATGCACAAGAAAAGCGATAGCTGGAAGAAGGAGCAACACACATACATGAGAGGAAGACCTAACATCGATAGGGTTAGGGTTTTGGTAATGTTTTTTAAAAGGGTGAAGAGACCAAAATGTATAAATATAGATACGTAGGTATCATAGGGGGTTGGAACTATTCAGAATATTAGTGTTACTATTGTTATTGGTGTTCTAAATATTTGTGTTACACATGAGCATAAGCGATAGGTAATACTCTGACTATTATGTACCATTTTTGTAAGTTGTTGAGCTAAGAGGATAGGAACGGAGGTAGATCTTGACTATTAGATCACAGGTTGAGGATCCTGTTGCAATCTAGTTCGCCTCATAAAGATTTTACCCATCTTAGGAGAATTGTAAGCGCGAGGCGCTAGAGATGCAGAACTACCATAATAAGAGAGCCTAGAGCCAAATATTTGTGGACGTAGCCCAAGAGGAGGTGAACCATGGTAATATATGTGTAATGTGATGAATGCATGTATATATTTGTTTTTCTTTCAGCAGTTAATTGTTATGCTTAATGAATGAGTTAATACATTGTTATGGAATACGATTATATTGTTCGAGAAATAATCTGTGAAGGATAAATGCACACCCATGAGTAATAGAAGATTGATTTGAATTCATTGTATATGGCTCTGAACAATAAACCCCTATCTCATACTCAATCCTAGGTTCTAAACACCTAAATCTTATAGCCACCCATTTAAAGCTATCTCGGATGAGACTGCGCAATGCATTTTGTGTGTTGTGTTGCCTTCTAGTTTACCAAGAGGGTCGATAGTTTTAGAGGATTTGTTGGAAACCTGAAAGACATGAACCCTAGGTCAATAACCTAGACAATAAGGGAAAGTAGTAACCAACAAATGGTTTCATTGTCATGTTGGTAGAAATGAGAGAGGACTGAGTAGGTGAGATAGATTGAGCGAGAAGAGAACAAAGAAAATAAGAGAGCAATGAGACACTAGAAGGGAATGTTGAGACCTTGGAACCCCGCGAAAGTAGAAATCAAAAGAACAAAATATTTAGATTTTTCACAGAAAGACAATAGAAAGCCTAGAATCACACCACACAAATATTTGGATAAATACGTGTTTACTGATTTGCACGAAGTCTTTTTCTGTGATTTCCCACATCTATCGCAGGAGTGGATACCAAGGTTGAAGGATAACCACGCGATGAACTGGATTCGATAGCTAGATTGGACTCCGGTACATATTGAGCAGTTACAGTAGGTGAACAACAAATTCACCCACGTAGTGGACTTTTGGCTTGACAATATTGTGGAAGTTTTCATCACAGAATTTGCAGTTGACACAACGAAGTCCTACAATGTAGCAGAGAAAGAATTTCTACATGTACCTCGAGGAACGTACATTCAATCCTTGTATACTTCTATTAAGATACTATTATATAACAAAGGTGTAATGACAATGGAATCAGACAACTAAACTTCCCTGCATGCATGGGGGAAGGGGGGAAACACTGACAGAGAGAGGATAAATGGAAGGAGGTAAGGGTAAAGGCAAGAAGGAGGAGGAACCCTTGGACCCGATCATGATCGATGAAGACCAGATCAAGTGGATCTTGGCATCATCAGGAAAGACACATAGTGGAGTCCCTACCAATATAAGGTGAATACCAAGAAGAGAGTTGTAGCCATGAGGGATAGCTTGGAAAGCGATGAGGAAGAGGTAGAGGATCTCTAGGCTATGGAGCAGATTGAGGAAATCTTGCACGCAACATATGAGAGGAAGATGAGAGGCCCAAGAATGGGAGGAGAAGGAATCCATCCTATCAATATTAATGTCAGTGTGGAACCCATAAACCCATGTGTGACTAATACACCAAAGAGAACACCACCATTTAGACAACTGAAGTTCGTAGGAAGTCCTATAGCAGGAAGTACATCTACACAAGGAGAAACAACTAGAGGAGCCAATTCAGACAACACTAGTCAAGTATCTACAATGCGTGAAGGAGGAATTAGTTCAGTATTCATAATGGCAAGACATGATCCCACTATCATATTACTAGAATTTCGAGGAGAAGTAGTAGAAGAACTTGAGAAGCATTTTTTCATTTGTGAAAAGATCTGGGAAGCAAAGAAGATCATTGAACAAGATACTAAACTCATGCAGCTAGAGATTACGCTAAGAGACCACGCACTAGACTCGTACATGAGTCTAGACACAAACAGTGCCCCTGGGAAGACAAGGACACTGGAAGACATTAAGAAGCTATTGATTAATTAGTTCTAGAAGCCGATCTCAGAGGATCAGTACATGAATGAGATGATCAAGATAAGATAGAAACCAAGAGAATATGTATGGTAGATTGACCAGAGATTCAAGCGACTAAAGGGAAAACTAACATACCTTATGACCAAGATGCAGCATCAGCACCTGTTTGTTAATTCACTACTTCCACACTTAAAATACCCTTTATGACAACAGAAATTTCAGACACATGCAGAGGCTCTGCAGGAAGCCTTGCAACTGGAAGAGAACCAGTACTAGTAGATGGACCCAATTATCGAAAAACTGAAGGAGAATTTGAAGAATTTAATGTTTCAGCTGAACTAGAATAAGAACAAGGACAAATGAGAAGTCATTTGGTGCACCACATGTAGGATGGAAGGACACCATAAGAATGAATGTCCAACGTTCGTGTAGTATATGAAACAGGAATGCCAAATCCACTACCACAGGGAGGATTATGGTGTGAAATATGAAAGAAACAGGATCACGACCCTTACCACTACACGATGATGCAGAAATACCAAACATTTCCAAAGAATTCATATTGCACCTTTTGTAAGTTAGTGGGCCATGATGCCAAATATTGCAGAACTATGGAGCTGATGCAGGAGAGAACATCGGATGCATATAGGGTACAGGCCGAAATGATGACTGGGCAAGAAACACCACAGTTCAATCAATCCCCAACTCCATATAACAATGCGCAACAACAGTATAATACTGCGCAACAACCATACAATAACATGTAGCCGCAGTATAACCCGACACAACCCCAGTACAATACCGTGTAGTACAATCAAGCACCATAGTATAACGCATCAAGAGGTGACCGAGTAGGCTACCAAGGAGGACGTTCCAGAGAATTTTTTGGACAGGGTAGAGGACCAGTCACATGTCACAATTGTCAACAACCAGGACATTATGCATGGGAATGTCCACTTCCACCAACAAATTGTATGTATTATCGCACATCGGACCATGATACAGAGGAATATACGACACTACTAGTAAAGATTCAGGAAAAAAGAAACCAGAACAACTAGAATGTTCAGTGGCTTTCAACAGAAGCAAGGGATGACGGATGAAACATCAATATAGCCACTCATGGGGGAACGAAAATAGGAAATGACGCAGTTCGACAGGAACCAACACAGAACCAATGGGTAAAGAAGAAAACTGACCCCAAGAAGCAGTTCGATGCGCAAAATGAAAAGGAGATCTTTAAAGAAGCCCTACAAGAATTTCATAAGGAGGACATAGCGTCAACTGTAAAACAAAGAAAGGAAGACCCAAAATATGAGATGTCGCCCTCACTAGATCATACCAATGGAATGTAGCCCAAGGGACAAGTAAGTACAATTAAAGACTTTTTTCAATCATTTGTAAAAGTATTAAGTGATCCCTCATCTGTGAAGATATTGCAAAACATCCTAGAAAAGTGTAGTAGTGAGACAAAAGGAAATCTAGAACCTAAAACAGTTAATCATCTACACACAAAAAGAATAATAAGTAGGGGATTTTGATTGAATTCTAACATTGGGGATTTCAACATGGGATACATCATACTAGATCTAGGATCTAAAGTCAATGTATTACCAAAGAATACATGGCAATGTATGAGAGAACCAACACTGGGATACTCAAATGTCCAATTGAAACTAGCAAACCAGCATAGAGTCCTACCAATAGGTAGAATGAAAGGAGTGACAATAGATCTTGATGGAGTGTGCACTAAAGTAGATGGAGTTTGACAACCAGGCCATAATTAATTTGAAAACCAGGAAAATGAAATTTGAATCCAGAGAATACAAGGTCATAGCACCACTAGATCCATCGGAAGGGGAGAGGTTCATAGAACTCACTTGCCTGGACTTAGAAGAGATCATACTGTTATACAGAACAACTGCATGAGATGAGGATTACGTAAACCCAACTTCATATGGATTACTTAGTTGGTGGAGCATTACTTCATGCAAAACAAACTCAGACACTGGGTTGGAAAATTGGCAGTAGAAACTACATGAAGTATCCACGAGAAGATGTGAAAGAATAGACTGTGCAGTAAGATGGATAGGCATAGAAATCAGAGAACCACCCAGTTTCCACGAACTAAATTATTTGGAAAAATTCTTAACACAATATGAAGATGAAGTATTAGAAAACTAGTGATTGTTAGCACTTGACTTAGCACTCAAGGCCACACCCACATGATGGTGGGGCACACACAAGGAAACCATCATAGACTAGTATCAATGCAAGCGACTACTACGCATAAGGTTCGACGCAGAGCAGGAATACACCAAACAAAAAAAATACGAAGGACAAGAGGCACCAATGGAACACTTGGTGAAGTGCAATATGTTGTGGAAAATGACACCACCAGAGGAATGGCCTCATCACTTCATACATACTTTAGAGGTAATACCAGCTAACTGGTATACAGACTAGGAACTACGCAAAGGAACTGCAACATGGAAGAAATTGCAACAGAACTTCACAATCACTTTCTCATTTGAGCATGAGAACCTCAACATAGATGCAACCCTCAAACGAATAAGAGGAGTAATATTCATCAAAGAACTAGAAATAGAACTTATCACAGAATAACAACAACAGAATAAACAGACACTGAAGGAACTATTGTCATGTTAACATGTATAGGAAGAAGCACCAAATGAAGATAATCCGTGCGATATTTAGATCGAAGAAGTAGAAGGCGAAAGAGATATGGAAGGACCACCTATAGAATCAAAATTCATATCCGCGCCAATCAAGTTAAATAAAGTTAACATTGGTACAATGGAACAACCCAAAATGGCTAGCATTGGAGATTACTGGGATGAGCAAACAATAGAAAGAATCACATAATTATTGCGCGGATATAATGACCTGTTTCCCACAACATTTTCAAAAATGAAGGGTATAGCCAGAGATTGGGAGAGATGAAGATACCACTCAGACCTGAAGTGAGACCCATTAGATAACGACCCTATAGACTGAACCCCATATATAAAAAGAAAGTTAAATATGATATCGACAAAATTCTCGAAGCCGACATCATCAAACTAGGTGAGGAATTAGAATGGATAATCTCGATGGTAGTATAGGAAAATAAACAAGGAAGAGGGATCAAGATATGCATCGACTTGAGGAAGTTGAATGATGCATGCCTACACGACCCATTCCCTACACCGTTCATGGATGAAGTGTTAGAGAATGTGGGGGGACATGAAGCTTACTCATTCAGTAATGGATTCTCAGGCTACCATTAGATTAAGATAGCACAGGAGGACAGACATAAGACCACGTTTTCAACGGAATGGGGATCTTATCAGTACACAGACATGTTATTTGGAATGAAAAAATTCACCCGCAATATTCTCCAGATTGGTCATCGTAGCATTTAAGGAATTCATCCATCAGTTTCTCGAAGTATACCCGGATGACTGGATAGTATATAGTCTGTTGAAAAACCATGTGGAAGTTTTACGAATGATGTTAGAAATATGTAGATAGTGCCAGATATCACTGAACATCAAGAAATGCATATTTGGAACACCATCTGGGATACTATTGGGACATATAGTATGCAAACGAGGCTTGCTAGTGGATCCGGCAAAGATCGCAATCACTGTTAACTTACTAGCACCAAAAATAGTCTGCCAGCTAAGAGAAACGTTAGGGCACATAGGATACTATAGAAAATTCATCAAAGGATATGTGTAGATCACAACGCCAATGGAAAAGTTGTTAAGGAAGGATACAAAGTATCAATGGAACGACGAGTGTCAACACGGTCTGGATACCCTGAAGTAAAAGATGGTTACCACACCAATACTAGTATTTCCAGACTGGGGAAAGACATTCCATGTGCATGTAGATGCATCAGCGGTAGCACTGGGAGCTATCTTAGCACAGCCAGGAGCAGGAGACTTGGATCACCTGATATCATTCGCAAGTAGAAAGCTATCCGACTCGGAAAAGAACTATAAGATGACAGAAAGAGAAGGCCTAGCCATGTTCTATGCACTGCAGAAGTTCATAAATTACCTATTGGGAAAACACTTTAAGATGTTTACAAATGACTCAACCCTAAAATACCTAGTCAACAAGCCAATGTTGAGGGCGAAAATCTATAGATGGTTACTACTATTTCAAGAATTTGATTTTGAAGTAATAGTTAAACTAGGAAAATTGAATGCAGAACCTGACCACCTATCAAGGGTCACAAATGGAGAAGAACCTATGAATTTAGAAGACAATTTTCTATATGCATAGTTATTCTCAGTACAGATTGTTGATGACTACTTCGCAAATATCATTCAGTACTTGACTACAGGTACTACGCTGCAAGAATATACCACCGTGCAGAAGAAGAATCTGGTAGATATCATCTTGTGAAGGTACGTGTTAGAGCACGAACGAACAAAAATTTTAGCAGAAGCTCATGAGGGAATAGTAGGAAAGAATTATGAAGGAAAATATACCGCACATAAGATATTATGTGCAGGACTATCATGGCCAATGATTCACAGAGACTCAAAAGAATATTGTTAGAGATGCTATGTCTTTCAAAGGGTAGGCAAAACCAACAAAAGGGACGAGATACCCCTCCGAACACAAGTAACAGTACAGGAATTTGACAAATGGGAAATCAAATTTGTGGGACCGATTAACCCACCAGCCAAAAGAACAGGGGAAAGATACATTATCACCACGACGGAGTACCTAACAAGATGGGTGGAAGCCGCACTAGTAAAAGATTGTAGTGCAGAGACAACTATACACTTCTTGTTTGAACAAGTAATCACTAGATTTGGGTTCCCAAGAGTGTTGATGAGCAAACAAGGCACACACTTCATAAACAACACCATCCATGTGATGACTGAAGATGTTGAAGTTCATCACCAAAAGAGCACACCGTATCATCCACAGGCGAATGGCACAGTAGAAGCTTTCAACAAAATTCTGGAGAACACACTGACAAAGATATGTAACATCAATAGAGATGACTGGGACCTCAAGGTACCAGCAATATTATGGACATACAAGACTACATGCAAGAAGTTGACAGGACACACACCATTCAAGCTAGTCTATGGCCAAGAAGCAGTAGTGCCATTAGAATTTTTAGTACCCATCTTATGCGTAGCAGCCATCACACAAATGACAAAACGAGGCGTAGTACAAGAGAGACTGGATCAGTTATTGTCAATGGAGGAAGACCAAATCTTGGTAGGATTCCATCAACAAGTGTAGAAAGCAAGAGACAAAGCTTGGCACGATCGATACATCAAGAAGAAAATGTTAAAGGAAGGATATCTAGTATTTCTCTACGACAACAAATCGTTTCAGCACCCAGGGAATCTTAGAATGCATTGGTTAGGACCATACGAGGTAAAATATGTCACAGACGGAGTAGATTTATAGTTAAGAGATTTAGAAGGTGCATACCTCAGAGGAATGATCAATGGGAGCCGAATGAAGATGTACAAGGATAGTCGACCTCCCAATGCGCAGTAAAAAAAATAATAATAAATAAAAAATCATCAATCAAAAAGAGAACAAAAAGGAAACAAGACTAGAAAGCACGCAACACGCCAGAAATAGAAACACCACATGAAGTTGGAAAAATCAAATTTGGCAAAGGCATAAAAAATAGTCACACACAAAGGGAAAAAAAGTGGGAAATGGAAAGTCGGCAAAAGTAGGACGACAAGACAACACTAAGAGAAATTAAAGGATGACAAGGACCAATGGGACATCACATTAAACACACCAGCTGGAGATAGAAAGGCAAGCATAATGACAAGTAAGAAACCACTTCAGATGCATTAAACCCACAGTTATGGTGTGCATTAAACACATCATGGAGGAAGTGCCTTCGACAAGCTTCATGGCAAGCCCATACAACACGAGAGCATGGGAGAAACTAGTCTATTTGCGAAAGGAAAACAGAGAGAGTAATAGCATCCAGAATGAACAAAGCGAGACCACAGAGTTCACCGAAGCGATTTAAACTCAGAAAATGTTTGATAGTCACCACTATGGCACCATCGAATCTAGCAAAAGTAATCCAGACAGCCAGACAGACCAGAGTTCAAAATAGGTCATGAGGACCGCTGGAAGAGAACGAACAACAACCGTTGGACATCGTCGACATTGACGAAATACCATCCCTAGAGATGATAACGGTGAACTCTACACCCATTGTGGATGAAATTCAGCAACCACAAGCAGAGGCCATGAAAGAGGATATGCCAGCAATGGTGCAAGAGCCTCAGAATGAGGAAGCGAGAACCCAATAGGTAGTGCAACTCGAAAGCACCGAAGCAGCCATGGAAGTTAACGGAACAACACAAAATCCAGAAGCAACAATGCAACCAGACGAGTCAAAAATGACCATCTTAGGTCAACCAGTAGAGGATACCACTGCAAATGCCTCATCTTGGCTAGAATGGCTGATGGGGGAACAACCGGAAGTTGCTGGAACTTTGAACCAGCCACTGTAGTAGGAAGGTAGAGTTCAGATACCAAGCTCACCCTGCAAGAAACCTATAGCATAAATTGTTCTACCATGCATACCAGCTGGAGTACAGGTAGAACCGGAAATACTGGGTCATGTTGGGAAGCTCAAGTATTCCGACCATGACATATCAAATGAAACCAAGTTCCCATAACTTGCGCAGAAGGTATTTATGCAGACCATAGGTGTAACCTCACTTGGAGAATCGATGAACCAACCACACCAGTGGGCAGCTGGGTTGGAAAAAACAGGAATCTTAGGTTTGTTGAAGCTACCACATTTTGGCAGAGGCCAGTACACGATGACATGCATCAAGAAGTTGCTAGCGGTTACCCATGTAGGGGATATATGGATGGACAAACCTGTCCCCATAACCATTGAGCTTATTGTGCAAATAACAGGATTACCAATCCGGGGTATGGATCCCGCGTTGATTCTGGATGACAAATTCAAGGAGAAATCATTGGCAAAAGAAATGAAGAAGAAATATGGCACTACCAGGGGAATGAGAGGCATCATAATCAAATGGATCAACAACACAACCACACAATTGGGCATAAATATCTTAGCCTACAAATTGTTATGAAAATGCTGCAAAGAGGAAGTACCAGCTGGAGTCATTGTAGTTGCAACTCAGTGTGAAGAAGGCACCTTTATGAGCTGGGCACCATATTTATTGAACTTATTTCAAGAGGACTACAAGGATGCGCAAGACCTAGGCACAAAGTTCCATTACTCATGGCTGGTCAACCTAATAGCCTTCATGGGATGGCGAGAACCAGGGTATGTAATTTTTTGTACTAGACCATAGCTAGCAGGAGAGAGATAACTATTACTGAGATTTGGGCCACAGGCCAAGCATAAGAGGAAGAATAGAATCATATTCAAAGCATATCTATAGGACATATAGGAATCTATCATCCGATCATGGAGAATAACACCAGAGGTTGTCGCACAATATACGGACATCGCCAACTTCTAGGCCACACGCCAAACAATGTGGATATAACCAAGGTAGGATCCAGATAAATAGTGGCTACAGATGTGCTACTGCATCACAGAGGGTGATATTGACATGGTCATCAACGAATGGCCTGATGAGTGGAGGATCCCAACCATTACTCGGAAAGTACCCGAAAGAACAACAGAAGGAGAGGCAATGCAGGCAGAAACACAACCCTCGGAAATCCCAGTGCCCAAGAAACCAAGGATGGGCCAAGGCAAGTTGATTTAGGTAGAATAAGGGTCAAAGTAGACAGGGACCCAGAAGAGGAAGAAAGAGACTACACAACTGACCAATGGACAATCGAAACAAGCTAAGGGTGCATAGGAGACTGCCCCAAATCCTAACACACAGGAATCAGGGGGAACTAAGAGACCAGTCACGCAGGAAGGAGGTGCGCTCAAGAAATCAAAGGTGCAATGAGCATCACCGGACTATATGATCATGAAGGACTATGGGGGATTGATCACCAGAATGTTCTAGGATTGCCTAGTGGAATATTTTGATCATGCATCACATCACAGGGATAAACCACAAAAAGAGCAGGTAGAAATGGGACAATTCCTCAAGAAATTTGGGGAAGCACAAACAACAAGAAGCAGCAGAGTCATAGAACCCTTGACAAGACAGACCAAGGAAAGAGTGGAAGTAGAAGAACGAGACCCATTCCACTCCATGCCACATACAAATGAAACAATTTACATCAAAACTAGCATGCTACGCATGGATGAAATCATGGGCCAGACACCCTTGAAGGATTTATACCACATCCAATTGGTCCTGACATAGATGCCATCAAGGGCACTACACAAATTGCAAGTTAGCATCGACCATGAGGTATAGTCTCGTGCACATAAAAAATTAGTCGAGCTACAACAAGTAACAAAGAATCAAGAGGAGCTGGAAAAAGTTTGTGAGCAGGCCAAGCTCGAAACTCAGGAGGAAAAATAACGCAGGAACAAACTGGAATAAAGAGTGGGAGGAATTTTTGAGAAACTCCCAAGCACCGCGCAAGGAAATGAACTCCTAGTAGCAGAAAAGATCGACCAGATTGCACAGGCAATTGATCAGTATCAGAAGGAGATCGAGAATCTTCAAGAATAGCTCACACCAACCACTCCACCAGTAGTGAGGGAACAAAGGAAACAGGAAACAATAGCGCAGCTCCAGGAGATAGAGCAGCAGGTTAACACAACAACATAATTGTTCGATAAAGTAGCCCAACTTTGGACAAGATTGGAGGAGGATCCATAGGTCCAACGCTAGGACATGGAAGAGGAAAATATCAATGCAGCGATCCAAGAACTCAAACATAGGCATAAGACTATACCAATCCAAGAACGAGCTAAAGGGACGCAAGAGATGAAAAAGATGCAGGCAGAACTTATCACTGCATAGACGCAGAAACATGAGCGTCAGGCTCAAATAGAACCATTACAGGAACAGGTAGCAGAAGTACTCGCACAGGAAGAAGGAGCTAAAACATAGATAGCACAGACCCAGGCAAAATGTGCAGGATTACTGAGCGATGAAGTGGAAGCTCAAGTAGTCAACACCATCAAGGAGATGACCACGCAGGCACTGACAAAAGCAACAGAGCTCAAGGAAAAGTTCCAGACAATCACCAAGGAGATCGAGGAAGCTCAGAAAGAATAGGTGACTTGGGATGATTCACATGTCAGTGTTGGGGGCCTGTTGGCACCAGAACGAAGTGGAAACAAGGATGATCCTGGGAAAGAAAGTGTGCAGAAACTGAAGTAACAACTGGAAGGAAGCATGCACAAGGAAAGCAACAGTTGGAAGAAGGAGCAGCATGCATACATGAGAGGAAGAGATAATGTCGATAGATTTAGGGTTTTTGTAATGTTTTTTAAATGGTCGAAGAGCCTAAAATGTATAAATATAGATACGTAGGCATCATAGGGTTTGGAACTATTTGAAATATTAGTGTTACTATTTTTATTGTTGTTCTGAATATTGTACTTACGCATGAGCTGAGGCGATAGGTAATACTCTGACTTTTATGTACCATTTTTGTAAGTTGTTGAGCTAAGAGGATAGGAGAGGAGGTAGATCTTGAGGATTAGATCGTAGGCTGAGGAGCCTGGTGAGATATAGTTTTCCTCATAAATATTTTATCCATCTGAGGAGAATTGTAAGCACAAGGCATTGGAGATGTAGAACTACCATAATAAAAGAGCCTAGAGCCAAATATTTGTGGACGTAGCCCAGGAGAGGGTGAACCACAGTAATATCTGTGTAATGTGGTGAATGCATGTATATCTTTGTTTTTCTTTTAGCAGTTAATTGTTATGCTTAATGAATGAGTTAATACATTGTTATGGAACACAATTATGTTGTTTGGGAAATAAACTATGAAGTATAAATGCACACTCGTGAGTAATAGTAGATTTCTCTGAATTCATAGTATATGGCTCTGAACAATAAACCCCTATCTCATACTCAATCCTAGGCTATAAATGCCTGAGTCTTAAAACCACCCATTTAAAGCTATCTCAGGTGAGACTACACAACGCATTCTGTGTGTTGTGTTGCCTGTTGGTTTACCAAGAGGGTTGATAGTTTTAGAGGCTTTGTTGGAAACCTGAAAGACATGAACCCTGGGTCAATAAATCAAATGGTAAGGGGAATTAGTAACCAACAACACTAAAAGAATATTCACCATTCATTAAATCTAAACAACTTCTTAGAAATATTTTCAAAGTACTTACCTTTTTAGTTTGCTTTTCTGAATCTGCGTGATCATATACTAATGGCATATTGTAAACCAATAGTATGTCATACAATGGTGGTGCAGTTGAGGTTCAAGCTATCCACTCCACTCCAACCACTTCTTTTCTTGCTTACTGGTAGGCATATTTATCTTTTATATGATCAAACAATGGAGTAGGCTCCATTTCTTTTCTTACCCATTGATGAATTCTATTTCCCTCATCCGTCGCATCTGCTCCAATTCTTGTCCCACTGTGCATAACTACTGCTATATTTGATTTATCGTCACATTTTTCTGTTGCTATTATCTGTATGTTATGGTTCTGGTTCTAGTTCCTTTTTCCCTGCCATTTCGCAATCAACTATGGGAAATCCTTTGTCACATGGTCTAATGCTTTGTAGTATGTGTATGTCATCCAAGGATTCAAGTAGTGTCACACCAAATGTCCTAGTTGATTATAGCTATAAAAAATGATTGTTTCTCTTCCTCCTCTACCAAATCCTCCTTGTCCACCCTGATTATACCCTCTGAGAGTATTATACTGCGAAACTCCTCCTTCTATTGTGGCATTTTCTTCTTGGATTCTATATGCATCTGAAGTGCTCTCTCTCATTAAGTCAAATGCACAACAATCCTTCTCATCATGTCCTATAGATTTGAAAAAACTACAAAAAAATTCTTGGGTGTACTCTGGTATTTCTGCAATAATGGAAAAGCAGTCGGATGATGTTCCCATGTCTTGGATATTTCACAATACCCCGCTTCTCCTACCAATGTGTTCGGTGCTCCTGTAGCCATGTACTATGCAAATGTTGGGAAATCATCTTTATGATGTCCTTGTATCTTACATGTAATACACCATACTTGCTCACACTTTTCTCTCCCCTTAGTAATCTCTTGCAATTGGATATTCAAGGCTGCTATTTGTGCCAGGACATGATCCATCCATGCACTACTTTCTCCTACATGGGATGTTTCTAACTTCATAGCAATTTCTAAGGCTTTTGGTTGCGACGTAACTTTCTGTTGCGTCAAAGGAAAATGAATTTGCGGCAACAACCATGCAATAAACCATTCTCTATGTTGTTCATCATGAATATGGAATGTCATCCTACTCATCACGTCTTTAAACCTATGATCATAATCCCAAACTATCTCAGTCTACACTTGCTTAATTTAGTTCAACTTTATGATGTATTGTGACTCATATTTTAGCTTCTGAAATTCCTTTAATAAAGATTTTCTAATATATGCTAATGTTCTTGATTTTCATGTTGGTGTAGTAGTCTGAAATTTCATGTACCATAACAATGCATGATTTTTGAATGTTGTTGCTAACTGCATAATATTTTTTGCCTCATATTGGACATTCTTCATTGTCCATATCATTTCACATACAAACATATGTTGCTTAGGGTCTTCTGACCCTGCTCCCTAAAATTCAGGCATCCTTAATGTATTATCTATTCTTGCCATTGTATTATGTGTAGTAATTACCTTCGGTGTTGTTGACTGACTCTGGTTCATTGCACTACTTCCACTATTCTAACCACTTTTCTGACTTCCTCCACTAACTACAATTTCTCTTAACAAAATTCTGGTTCCTACTTATGATCTTGGTTATGCACACGAGGTTGTGGGTTTGACACAGATTTTGATCTGAGATAGAATTTCTTCTTCCTCTGGACTGTACTGAGGATCCTTTTATTTCTCTTTCCTTTCTTTGTACAGTGTGAGCTGGAGCACTACATAGGGGTCTCTTTTCTCGAACACATTGTGATGCTCTCCTCTCTCAGCCACGGTCTCCTCCTTACTATACCTAAATATTTTCCCTTAATGCAATACTCCAATCTCTCCATCTGACACATTGTCTTCCTCTCTTGGCATCCTCATTCTATCCTTATCCAAAAATGATAGGTTTTACTAACAAATTACATGTTTATTTTATTGTACTTTATGCATCGGATCGATAAGAATGCAAAATCCATAAACTTTACAAATTGTTGCGGAATATCAATTATGACTTTTACTTGATGCTTATAAGTGAATAAAGAGATCAACCATTATAAACCATGCTACAAATTAAGAGAAGAGAATGTCAACCAATAGAAAGAAATAGAGACAAGAACTTGTTAACAGAGTTCACCAATCGTTGGCTATGTCTCCAAGCCTGCTTCTAAGTGGAGGACCTCTTTATTTCTCTTCAAATGCTCAAGTTATCTTTACATTGGCTCTTTGTTGTTGCCAAAAATGCTTCAAATATGTTGTGCAAGACCTCCTTTCTCAGATTCATACATGCCTCATCAAACTCCTCTCAAGAACATAACAGAAATGCCTCTCAAAACATGAGAAAAGGCCAAAATTACAAGCTGCTCCTCCAAAACCCTACATCAAAAAGTTCCCTCTCAAGAAAAAAAAAACCTGGTTTATATATATTTTTAGGCTCATATGAGGAATCCCAACTTCTCCTGAAGATCTGGCCTCTTTTAAGGATCAAATCCCCCTCCAAATGGCCAAAATATCCTCAAAAAACCCATTCTGGTCCAAAAATAAGACAAAATCAATTAAAAATACCCAAAACCATAGTATTAAACCCACTTTTACATAAAATATGGGCTTAAGCCCCCAGAATCAGGCATGTGCCCCTCAAAACATGGTCATTTGCATCTAAATTTAGCCAAGCGTTGGCCCTTAAATTGCGCTAGCCCCTGAATTTATGGGCGCGTTCCATGGCACCGCAGGTCCACAGTCTAAACCTCTGCATGCCTATGAAGGGGATCACCCCCGGTCTTGTGGAAACATACCCATAATTGTGGCTTAAAGCATGCACTAGTGGTTGTAGATGGTCCATGCCCCATTTTGTTGGATGGTGGTCATATTGCAAATGTAACCATGGGTTGGGGCTTAGCCCCAACCCCCCTTTTCCACCACCTTATAATATATTGCAACATTTATAATATAATGTGGGTTATGTTTAATAAGTTACATTGTTGGTTCTTTGGTGTTGGACCATTCCTCAAGGCGTTGGCTTGGACATAGGTCGTAGGTTCAAAACCCACCGACCCTTAAGCTACATTTTTAACATTTCCAAACAACAAATTACAGGGTGCCATGTGGCACCTCCACCTTTACACAAACTCATGCCATGTGTCCGACAGCGATTGGTCCAAGTCTACATAATCTTCCCAGTCACCGGTCACCATATGTCATCACCTGCCTCTACCACGTCAGCATCATGAAATAGCTTTGGTGATGTCATGCTGACATCAGCATTGACTTTTTGCCAATTGACCCTTTGACTTTTTCATTATTTGAGAATCTGATCAGAGTGTGATAACTCTCACATACATAGCCCATTTGAGAAAGTAAATATATGGCCAGAATTAGTGCGACGAGCCAGTCACAATGGAACTAGTTTCATTCAATTTTGAGAACTTTAATTTTTGAGCATTTTCTGGACTTGGGGAGCTTCCTCGATCATTCCTCCCCACTTTGGAATATTTTGGACCACCAAAAGTCTTCTTTTACTCAGGGAAGAAGTGAGGGTACTACCTCCCCACTTGTCCTAGATCATCCATCCTCTTTGCTGGGACAATGATCACCTGACTAATCACAACAAACATGAAAACTGAGATAACATTGTTTACCAAAGTAATCATCCCATCAATTGCACAATCATCTACATTATTTGTTGTAGTTAGAAGCCATACACCACTGAATAGCAACAGACTAATCAACAATACTAGACATGCTAATAAGAATGAAACAACATGCTTCCCCTTCTGAATAGGAATAATAAACAAAGTATGCAACTGAACCTCATGTTGTACTTCTTGTGACACTTCATGATTGTTAGAAAAATATTGAACCATATCATGTTTAGCATCACTAACTTCGTGATTTATTATAGACATAAGTGTTAAGCTTTTGCTTGCATTTAGCATTCTTTTTAACTGCCCTATAGCTGCAAACGATTTGTCAATTTTCATGTGATGAGCATGAACAACGCACTCCTTCCCATCTTTCTTGAAGCAATATTTATTTTCCTCCCTATAGAATATGGATTTTCTATCATAAAGGTATGGGCTTCCCAGAACAATTCCACATATGTACAGTGGCATTATATCAAGCTCTACTTCATCAACATAATTAGAAGTGATTGCAAACTTAATTTTACATTTCTTGGTTACTTGCAAATTATTATCACCACATATCCCACCCAATGGATATGGTCTAGGATGTGGCTTAGTTTCAAGTCCCAAGTTATTTACAACCTCTTCACTGATTAAATTGCCTTGTGATCCACTGTCTACAAGAGTATCGATTTTAACATTATTTGTTATAACCCCGATGTGGAAGAGTTTACTCCTTTTACACTCATCATTTACAACAACTGATTTAAAAGAGCTAGTACTTGCAAAATAATTTATACCTTGGATTCCCATAGCTACAACCTTTGTCTCATCACCGGAGTCTGATCCAAGAACCACTTGAACTGTCGCAACTATGGTGTTCTTCCTTCCTTGGTTGGCATACTTCTTTGGCTTCAAGTTAGGATGTAAGATCCAACAATGATCTTCATCATGGCCTACCTTCTTCCAATGCTTGCAAGTAGGCTTCTCCTTTCTTGTTGTGGTTGTCTTCTTCTCTTTCTCTTTTCTTTTCCCTGAATCCTTTCTTTGCCAATTATTTGTAGAAACATTGTCACCAGCATTCCCTTTACTTGATTCAATGTGAATGGCTTGTACACATACTTCATCAAAGTTAGAAGGATTTAGCATAAGAATAGTGTGCTTAATATAAGAATGTAAACCACCAATATATTTTAGGAGTGTCGCTTGTGTATGTAAAGGAATACCCAAATTTAATGCTTTCTTATGAAATATTTGAGTATATTCTTGTACACTTTGATTCTTAACTTGCCTTAAATTTGGTCAATTCATCATTTCTTGTTGCATGTATGCTAATGGATAAAATTGTTTCTTCAAAGTAGTGATAAAATCATACCAGGAAGAGATTGTTTTACCATTTTTATTGAGATCATCCTTAGTTTTTATTTCCCACCATATGAGAGTTGTGCCTCCCAATTTGAGACTTGCAAGTTGGATCTTTCTTTCACCATCAACAATCCTTTGTATCCTGCAATAGACTTCTAATTGTCTCACTCAATTATCTAGCTTTTTTGCATCTAAGTCACCATCATAAGTGGGTATTGAAACTTTACATCTAACTTTAATAAAAGCATATCAGAAGAATGATGAGTTTTTTTAGGTTGATTATCCTTGGAGGGATGTACACTTGCTTCACTTGTAGATGATGAGGATGAAGGAGAAGAAGGTTTCGAAGGTCCACCACCTCCAACTCCTCCTTCTGCTCTTACTAAAGATTCACCTTCTTCAACTTTTGGATTTCTTCGATGTCCTCTTTCATGGTAAAGTTCCTCTACCATTTCTTTCATCAATTGAAATGACTCAAATAAATCACCCTCAGATGCAAAAGGACCTAGTTTTCTTGGTGAAGACATCTCTTGTTTATGCAGTCTTCTTTGAATCTCTGAATTAAGAGCCTCCAGATGGCCTTCTCCTCACTTGAGTTTTGCTCTGGTGAGCATCCAATGCTTGCAATTCTTGTCAAACATTCAAAACCAAATGCTCTGATACCATAAACTTGATCAAAAAATGATAGGTTTTACTAACAAAATTATAAGTTTAGTTAATTGTACTTTATGCATTGGATCGATAAGAATGAGAAATACATAAACTTTACAAATTGTTGTAGACTATCAATTATGAATTTTAATTGATGCTTATAAGTGAATAAAGAGATCAACCATTATAAACCATGGTGCAAATTAAGAGAAGAGAAAAACAACCAATAGAAATAAATAGAGACAAGAACTTATTAACAAAGTTCACCAATCGTTGGCTACATCTCTGGGCCCACTTCCAAGTGGAGGACCACTTTATTGCTCTTCAAATGATCAAGATATCATTACATTGGCTCTTTGATATTAGAAAACATGCTTCATATCTGTTGTGAAAGACCTCCTTTCTCATATTCATACATGCCTCTTCAAACTCCTCTCAAGAACATGACAAAAATGCCTCTCAAAACACGAGAAAAGGCCAAAATTACAAGTTGCTCCTCCAAAACCCTACATCAAAAAGTTCCCTCTCAAGAACAAAAGGCCTAGTTTATATATATTTTAGACTCAGATGAGGAAGAACAACTTCCCCTATGTTATCACTCTAGGAAACTCTCCTAGGCTGT